>RJWJ010031033.1:0-19419 GCA_004363605.1 Indri indri | reverse complement strand
TCAATGAGTAAAACAGACATACTTAACTCACCACACTTTCCTAACACCAACTATAGCACAGTAGTAAAGTGCACTGATTTTTTTGAGATGTTTTCTTTTCCTTTTTTATTTGTACAAATTTATGGGCTACATGTGCAATTTTGTTGCATGCAAAGATTATGTAGTGGTCAAGTCAGGGCTTTTATAGTATCTATCACTCAAATAACATACACTGTGCCCATTAACTAATTTCTCATCATCCACCCCTCCTTGGGCCCCCTCGCCCTTCTGAGTCTCCATTGTCTGTCATTCCACTCTCTACACTCATGTGTACATGTTTTTTTGTACCCACTTATAAGTAATATTTGACTTTCTGGGCTTGGTTGTTTCACTAAGATAATGGACTCCAGTTCCATCCATATTGCTTAAAAAGACATGATTTCATTCTTTTTTATGGCTGAGTAGTATTCCATTGTGTAAATATATAACATTTTCTTTATCCAATCTTCCATTGATGGACACTTAGGTTGATTCCATATCTTTGCTATTGTGAATAGTACTGTGATAAACATACAGGTGTAGGTATCTTTTTGATGTATTGATTTCTTTTTTTATTTTTTTAGTAGATACCCAGTAGTGAGATTGTTGGATCAAATGGTAGTTCTATTTTTAGTTCTTTGAGAAACCTCCATACTGTTTTCCACAGATATTATACCAATTTATATTCCCACCAACAGTGCATAAGAGTTCCCTTTTCTCCATATCCCTACCAACATCTGTTATTTTTTGTCTTTTCAGTAGTAGCCATTCTGACTGGAGTAAGATGATATCTCACTGAGGTTTTAATTTGCATTTCTCTGACGATGAGTGATATTGAGCATTTTTTTCATATACCTGTTGGCCATTTGTATGTATTCTTTTGAAAAGTATCTATTCATGTCCTTTGACCATTTTTAATGGGATTATTGGGGGGGTTATGTTGAGTTGTTTGAGTTTGTTACATATTCTGGATATTAGTCCCCATTCAGATGAATAGCTTGCAAATATTTTTTTCTTATTCTACAGATTGTCTGTTCACTCTGTTGACTATTTCTTTTGCTGAACAGCACTGATTTTGAAGTCAGACTCCCTGCTCTTATTTTGGCTCTGGCACATATAAGCTGTAAGACCTACAGAAAATTATATGACTTTGCTCTGTCTCATGTTTATTCTCTGTAAAAGTAGGATTAATGATAATCTATCTCATAGGGTCATTGTGAGAATTATAAATAAAGCATTTAAATCATTATTACACATAGTGAATGCTGTATAAACTACTATTAATTGTATCATGCACTGACTGGTGATCCAGAGTTTGATTTTTTAACAGTTTTATTCACATACTATATTTATATATTCACATATAAAAAAATCACAATTTAAAGTATATATTTCAGTGGTTTTTAGTATATTCACAAGGTTGTGCAACCATTGCTACAATCTAATTTTAGAGCATCTTCATCATCCCAAAACACAGCTTGATTTTGAGACCAAAGTACTGTGCCAACTCCTTGAGGAAAGGCCAAGAATGCAACAGAGAACACCAAATATTGATGGTGGTCCAATGAGCAGGTGCAGAACTGTAATAAGAGGTGAAGCCAAGAATCAGAATCAGATGGAAATAGGGTTGGAAGAAAATGGAAGAGAAAATGAGGTTCCATACACAGGACACAAGAGCACTAGACTGTCTACAGCTGACATTATCATTTTTGTAGCATCAGGGAAGCT
Organism: Indri indri; assembly: GCA_004363605.1. Lineage (NCBI taxonomy): Eukaryota > Metazoa > Chordata > Mammalia > Primates > Indriidae > Indri > Indri indri. The sequence continues at coordinate 17,673 of RJWJ010031033.1, read as the reverse complement.
CCTCACTCCCTGTATTGAGGCCTACCCTGCCAAGACTGGTAAATCAAGGGTTTGCCCCAGATCTCTGCCCTCTAAAATGTCCTAACATATCCTGTTACACTTTAGTCAATGTTCTTTGGGTTATGAGTGTAATCTTCAAATGTCCCCCAACTTCTCCAGAGTCTAGGGGATCATTTCTCTTTTTAATATCCAATTAACATAGTCTACACCCCCATCATATGCGACCTCAGGGAGTTTTGTCCACTCCTCAAGTATTTCTGTGATTCCCTGGGAAAGGCTTACATCTTCCACAAATATATCCTTATTGTTTCTTGTCATTCTTACTCCAGACCACTAATCTGTGTTTCTCCCAAGATCTATTCCTACTGTCTCAAAATCATTTCTCCATTCTGCCAGAGGTATCCTCTTAACACTTTACCCCAAGTAAAGACATAGAAACCCCCCAAAATCCCAAAGTACAGCTAACATTAAGCTTTAGTGTTTATAAATTTTACTGATGACTTCAAGATAAAGGAAAACAACATAGGAAAAAATGATTATTTAAAACAAAACATAACTATCATTACTCTAGAATCTACTGGCCATACTTTACCCCAGAGGGTTTCCTACCAGTCATATTTCTCTTTAACCCTCAGTTGGTCACAGTGTCGTAGAATGACAGCTTTCCTCCCAAGGTCATGGGTCCCTTCAAGGCTGTCTTTTCCTTCCAGAGCCATGGTCTCTCACTCTCACAGAAACAACAAGAAAAAAGGCTGGTCTTCTCTAGCTAAGGCCGATATTTAGTCCTTAAGGATGACTGATAGTGGGAAAATGCATTGTACTTAGGAAAGATCTCCTATTTCCTGCCAGGCAAAGTATGATATGGACCCTGGCTCCAGGAAGTCAATACATTATAGTTAAAAGTACAGTTCCCAAAATATGATTTATTCAACCTTGACTAGGACCGTATGTGTTTCCCTGACTGTCCTGCTCAGGCACTGCTGGGCCAGACCCAGTCCAGTTCTTTTCACCCGTTTTCTTCTAGTGAAAATATTTCAGATATGCAAGTTCCTCTTGTGGTCTATTCTTCCAATCTCTTCTGAGCAAATATTTAAACCAAAGACACTCACAACTCCTAAAGAAACATAATGATTAAAGTCTATCATACAGTAGCCTAAATACAGAATTATGAAGAAAACAATTAACTTTGTAGGCAGCCAGTTCTGTAAAAGGTGAAATTACGTGTAAAAGATGCTCATAATTCATACTACTAATCCAAACATTTATTATCTCAAATTGAAGCATATTAATTTGTTTTGTGTCACAAGATCAGGGCCCTCCCAAAACCAATAAGTAGTATTACTCATTACTCAATATCTCTAAGAATAAAAGGAATAATGAATATACCTATAGAACAATTCCAAGCTTCATCGCACAACATAGATACAACTTACTGTCCTTAAAATGACAATCTTTACAGCTCAGGTAATTTGTCCCTGTATAGTTTGACCAGCTATGGTTAGGATTTTTTTTTAAGAGATGGGGTCTCACTCTGTTTCCCAGGCTGGAGCACAATAGAGCAATCATAACTCACTGAAGCCTTAACCTTCTAGGCTCAGGCAATCCTCATGCCTCAGCCTCCTGAGTAGCTGGGACTACAGGCATGGGCAACTATGCCAGGCAAATTTTTTTCTATGTATTGTAGAGACAGGTCTCACTATGTTGCCCAGGCTAGTCTCAAACTCCTGGCTTCAAGTGATCCTCCCGTCTCAGCCTCCCAGAGTGCTAGGATTACAGGCATGAACCATCGCACCTGGCCCATCTTCCAGGTTTTGATAGCAGCAGATTGTACAAGTATAACAAAAAAATTAGAGAATTCCACATAGATGTCTGTAATTCTTCTTTGCATAATGCAAGTGTCCTATAGGGTTGTGGTCTAATAGGATGGGAAAGTGCAGAAGAGTATTAATCGCACAGAACTGCGGGGTTTTGTAAAAGAGTATATTGAAGTATCATTTGCAAATTCTGCAATGATGAGGTTGGTGGGCCTGCAGTATTATCCATAGGATGCATGGTAGTGGGGATTTTTTTCCAGAATCTACTTGATATAGTCTGTCTGGCAAATTGGTCTTTAGGTGATTGACACTGGATATATGGAAACATATATAAAGGGTTTTGTTATGATTACCAGAGTCATAGTAAGTCTGAGGGTCACAGGTAAGTTGGAGGGATATCTGGAGATATCTCTCTGAAAAACAGTGGGGATGACTACATCAGCTAGGAATCTAGGCAATACTGACCCGATTCTATGGAGTCTGTGTCCCCAAAATGGTCAAAAAAAAAAAAATAATATAGGCCTTTTGATAAGGGCCATTTCCACTATCAAAATTCAAGGGGCAAACAAAAACAGTCTATTATATATTCCAATTAGGGTTGAACAGCTACAGAATTTTCAAAGAAGATCCTTTCTCAGAGAGCCTGTGCTGCTTTTGTTAAGCTTACAGACAAATTTACATTCCCCAGTTCTGACTACATTCATGACACACAAGTAAAAACTTTTTTTTATTTTTGCTTTTTTTTGTTTCAGCATATTATGGGGGTACCAATGTTTAGGTTACATATATTGCCTTTGCCCTGCCCGAGTGAGAGCTTCCAGCGTGTCCATCCCCCAGACGGTGCACACCTCACCCATTAGGTGTGAATATACCCATCCCCAAGTAAAAACTTTGATAAAACTGCCCATCTCATCTGGTGCAGGCCAAGCATTCTTATTTTCTTCTGAAATGTTCCAAGTCAAGGTGGTTAGACTCTTTTGAAGTAATCTTGAATATGGTTTGACTGTCATATTATCCCCAATCTCACAGTTTGCCTCAACCAATGCCAGCTTCCTTGCGAAGGTATGAACATGACTTATAGAGTAGATCCTTAACATTCCTCAATGGTAAATCCTGGGACTTTATGAAATTCCAAATTTGAGATGATGACTACAGCATACAATTCTACCCACGAAATGAGGACAAAATCACATAGGCAACAATAAAACAGTGCCTGTGTGGATACTAAGTTGTTGCTTAAGCCAGCTCTCTAGCTAAGCAGAGGTTCTATGTGCTATCTTGGAACAGATATGCCACAGATTCATGTCTCAGTAAAATTACAAATTATGACACAACTTGAACCCACAATCATTTGGGAGTATTCAAAGATCACAAATGCTAAATCTTCAAATTCCAAGAATCTAGTGGTAATGTGGCTTACCATGTGATGGATGGAAGGGGACCCGTCACGGTGTTGAATATGTATGTTTTCATAATGTGGAACACATTGAATCATCCAGGATCAGGGTAGAGGTGATAAACCTTTTGGGTTCTTAGAACTCAGTGCCCAGCCATTTAGGTGGGCCCGTGTTACAAAATGAACCATATACAGACCTTTATTGAATATTCAGGAGACTCTAAGCCAGATTGACATTTCACTTTGCCTCTTAACTCAGGTTGTACTCTGTACATACAGGAATTCATAACCAACTTAGCTCAGTGTTTCTGCTGACAACTCCATAACTTCATAACAAATATTATATTTAAAAATAATATCTATGACTTATGTTTTCTTATCAATCAACTAGTCTTTCTTTCCTTTCAAATTACAGCCCCAGAAAAGAAGGACGAGAATACTTTGGGAGTGTCCAGGCCTTGAAGGAAGTACAAGATGTGAACTTGCCCTTTCTGTCAGGACGGGTTGTGGGAAAAAAAACAGCTAGAGGATGGTGGGAAGACATAGACGTACAGGTCCTGACCTCTCTTTTCTGACCTGAAGTCCCAGATTGAAGTCCAGAATGAAAAAACATATTTCTTTTCTTCCCATTGGTGACTTTGTGCAGTTGTAAAATATGATATACTCCCTTATTATTTCTTCTAGTAATATTTGAATTCCTCAGGGCTGCTCTCTTGTATAATGCTAACTAAAGAAAGCCTAGAACCTAGCCTTCTAATTGCAAGTTTTCTTAATTAACAAATACTAACAAAAATCTCCTGCTGGCTGAGCTTGGTGGCTTATGCCCAGAGGATAGAGCAAACTTGCTGAGGAGTGGAATTGTACCATTTGACCAACATCTCACCATTTCTCCCAACCGCCCCCCCAGATCCTGACAACCACCATTCTACTCTTTGCTTCTGTAAGTTTTACTTTTTAAGATTCCACATATAAGTGAGATCATATACTTTTTGTCTTTCTGTGTCTGACTTATTTTACTGAGCATAGTTTTCTCCCAATTCATCCATATTGCTGCAAATGGCAGGATTTCTTTCTTTTTTATGGCTGAATAACAAAAAATAATACCAAAAAAATCTGTTTTTTGGAGTCCCTCCTATTAATTTGAATGAGATCAGACCCTTTGTTTACCGAAGAAATCCATCAGACATAGCTTTTTTTTATTTGTTTTTAATCTCCATGAATGAAGGAGAAGAGGGCAGTACCAACAATATTCTTCTGATTAATTTCAAAGAACCCAAAAACAAAAAGAACACCAATCCCACATGTGTATGTTAGTTTCCTAGGATTTCTGTAACAAATGACTGCTGGGTGGCTTAAAACAACAACAATTTATTCTCTCACAGTTGTGGTGGCCAAAAGTCTGAAGTGAAATCAAGATGTCGGCAGGATTGGTTACTTTGGAGTTTCTGAGGGAATCCATTCCATGCCTCTCTCCTAGCTTCTGACGGCTGCAGGCAATCCTAGGCATTCCTTGGCTTGTAGACACACCACTCTTAATTTCTACCTCCCTCTTTACATGACATTCTCTCCTATGTATCTCTGTCTCCTTTTTTGTCTCTTATAAGGACATCTGTCATAGGATTTACAGCCCACTCTCACCAAGGATGATCGCCTCTTGAGATCCTTTCCTTAAATACATTTGCAAAGACCATTTTTCCAAATAAGGTTACATTCACAGGTATTGGGAGTTATGGCTTGGACACATCTTTTGGGGGGACAGAATTCAATCAACTACAATGCATATTTAAATCTTTTAGAAAATAGAAAATTCAATTTAAATATTATTACCAGGGCAATATATTATTAAGTAAAAGAACCAATCAAAATTATAGAATTTTAGATATTAAAGTTACTTTCAGTTTACTGAAGTCAGGGTGTCTTATATGACTTTTAGTTAGAATTAACATTTACAAGGAGAATTTTATAATACAAACTAGTATCTGCTTTTCTGACCTTCTAGGAAAAGACCAAGCATCTCTCCTTATCTTGTTGAGATTTTTTTCACCATAATTATGAGGCATCACTGGGGTAAGGTATATACCTTGAGAGAAGCAGAAGTGGAACTGCTAACAGGGCAGTCCGAGAGCTTAAAATAAAGACAGGGAGATCCTAAATACTTCCTGGTCCAAAGAGCAAGAGTGAAATAATAAGGAGGAAATGGGGCCAAGAAACAGGAGCCAGATGGAAATTAGACCAAATGGAAATAAGTCAGAACACGCAAAAGAAGTCTTGGGTAATTTGCGTAATTTCCACAAACACTACTAAAGATGCCTGAGCTTATCTTATTAATTTGATGGGTAAGATAGAAGTGTTGACATGGCTGGAAGTTTAGAACTCCCTTCAACTTCATTCATTCCCACCTAGAATCCATATTTGTACCTAACCTTATTTGCCTTCCAATTAAGGAGAATGAAATGTTCCTTATTCTATTTAAGTCTAGCACCTTCATCTGTGTTCATGATCCTATGTTCATCATCCCAATCAACATTTAGCAAAGATCAATTGAAAAGCTACTATATTCCTTCTCCTCCTGGTTCTTCCTTCTTCAAATGTCCCTCCTTCTCTTTCTCTATTGGCTCCTTCTACTATAAAGGCTATGAACATAATGAAGCCTTCGTCGTAAAAAGAAAAGCAAAAACAGAAACAAATATCCTTCCTTATTTCTATATCACCTTTCAAGTACTACTAGAATCATATAATTGAGCAAGGTTTGGAGTTTACTGGTTACACTTGGCCTAAGAAGAAAAGTGCAAAGGAATTTGGGGTGCTGGAGAGACAATGGTTCAGATTGCCAATCATAAGAGACCAGTTTTTTCATGAAAGAAAATTAGACCATGAGAAAAGAGTATGATGGGTAGGGAGAATATGGATATATTCAGAAATTAAAGACTTCGATGAGGTCAAAGAGATGGTAGTGGGAGAAAGAGTTTCAAGAATGAGACAGATGGAAACAAAGGCTGTAGTCAGAGTTAGATATTAAAGCTTAAAATTTCTGATAAGGAATAATTATTTGTGAATGATCCAGGGTGTGGCCAGGAATGGCCAAAATAAATTATCTCTAGAACTGAGTAGGCCAAGGAAGGCTAGAACATTAGACAAATTGTCCACATGGACATGGATGTCACCCAAGATGACAGCAAAATACAGAGTAATCAAAAAGACTGTAACACAACTCCTGAAATCTTCTATGAATAAAGGGGAATACCCAAGATCTTGAAGGTCAGTAATTAACAGCAATGAGGATGAATAGACGATTCATCAGATAAATGATACAAACTTCAAATAAAGTGAAGGTTTTATACAAGCATGTGATAGTAATTGCTAGGAAGCATCTTTGGAGAATTAGAATGACTAGTCTAGTTGTCAACTCTAACGTGGGTAGGACATAGAAGAATAATTACCCTCCACTGAAAGGGCAGCAGGGGTTGTGGTGTCCTTGAGGGAGAGCTATTAGAGGAGGAAATGACCTAAGAAGACCAGCTGGAAGACTGCTGCTTCCTCTGAGTGAGAAAGGATGATCACTTGACCTACCCAGTAGCACTAAGAATGCAAAGAAGAAAATATGTCCTAAAGATATAAAAGAGATAGATTGCTTTGGTAACTGGTTAAGTATGACTAATAAGTAGGAAAAATAAAGGCTTATTTCCAGGATTCTGGTTTGAGTGTATGAACATGCTCTTTACTGAAACAGGAGGAGAAGCAGGATTAAAAGCAAAGATAATGAGATCAGTTTTACACCATGTCAAATTTGTGGTTCCTGTAGGTTGTGCCTGTGGAAATACCCTGTAAGCAATCAAATATAAATATCTTAGGTTTATGAAAGAGATTTGGGCTACAGAGATGGATTTGAGACCCAGCATCCCTGGATGGAAGTCAAAGCCAAATGAGTGAAAGAGATTACTCAGGGAGAATGTTTTCTTTTGTTTTGTTTTAACAAATGAATGAAAACTCTTTACCTCTGTGGCTCTGCATTAATTTTTTTCCCTGTTGGTCAGTGGTCCTGATTTGTTATTTTCGTTGAACTTGTTCCCCATCTTCCTCTTGACAAAAAATTGTCTCCTTTGTGCCAGCTCCTGGGAATACAACAGTGAAAAGCCCAGTTCCTTCCTCACTGCTTCTCTGACCTCTCACTACCTATGTTCAGTTATCTATTTCTCCCATTAGAATATAAGCTCCCTAAGGGCAGAGACCTTGTGTCTTATTCTCTGCTGTGTTCACAGAAACTAAACAGTGCATGAATCAAAGAAGGCTCTCCAAAAATATTTATTAAATTAATGAACAAAGTTTGACATACAAGATTGACAAGGTAAACTCCTATAAACCAATATGACAAATAGCACAAAAGTCATTGCTGTTATGGTTAGATTTATTTTCAATTTATTAATTGAATTAAACTAGAAAAATGGGCAAGCAGAAAATAACAATGACTCCACCTTGCAGCACTTAGGATGACTACTATCAAAAAAAATAAAAATAGGTTGGGTGCTGGTGGCACACACCTGTGGTCCTAGCTATTCACGATGCTGAGGCAGGAGGATCCCTTGAACCTAGGAGTTCCAGTCCAGCCTAGGCAACATAGTGAGACCCCCATCTCAAAAAATAAGTGCTGACAAGGATGCGGAAAAATTAGAACCCTTGTGCACTGTTGGTGGAAATATAAAGTGGTGTAGCTGCTGTGGAAAACAATATGGGACTTCCTCAAAAATTTAAAAATAATATTACCATATGATCAAGCAATTCCACTTCTGTGAACATACCCAGAAGAACTGATGACTTGAAAAGATATTCGTACACTCCTGTTCATAGCAGGCTATTTACAATAGCCAAAAGGTGAAAGCAGTCCAAGAGTCCATCCACGAATGAACTGATAAACAAAACATGGTATATACATACAATGGAATATTATTTTGCCTTAAAAAGGAAGGAAATTCTAACACATGCTACTGTACAGACGAAAATGGATGAAAGCAGAGGACATTATGCTAAGTGAAATAAGCCAGTCACATAAATACAAATACTGTATGCTTTCACCTAGAAAAGTCAGATTCATAGAGACAGAAAGTAGAATGGTGGTCACCAGGGGTTGAGCATAAGGAAGAATGAGGTGTTATTTATTGCTGGACAGGTACAGAGTTTCAGTTTTGCAAGATGAAAAGATTTTCGGGAGATGGATGCTGATGATAGTTGTATAACGACATCATGAATGTACTTAACACTACTGAACTGTACACTTAAAAATGGTTGAGATGTTAGATTTCATGTGTATTTTACTACAATTTAAAAAAAATTAAATTAAATAAACAACTGTGACCGAATAACAATCCACATCAATCAAAACCAGCAGGGGAAGGATAACCTCCGACCGGCCCAGCCCTTACTGGGCTTGACCACCAGGTGTGGAAACAGGAAATCCAGCGGATGGCAAGGGCACGCTTCAGGCTCGGCCCAGGGCGTGGCCGCAGATTAAAGCAGGTCAACCCCCGGTTAGGCTGCCACTGCGCAGGCGCACGTCACGGCTCCCAAGGCGCCTTTGAAACGTGCCCGGAAGTGACGCCTGTAATGTTGAGACAGATTCAGGGAAGATTTGAGCAAATCGCACGGTGAGCTGGACACGGGTTGTGCCGCCGCTATGAGCTGCACCATCGAAAAGATCCTGACAGACGCCAAAACGCTGCTGGAGAGGTTGCGGGAGCACGATGCGGCCGCCGAGTCGCTGGTGGATCAGTCGGCGGCCCTGCACCGGCGGGTGGCGGCTATGCGGGAGGCGGGGACCGCGCTTCCGGACCAGGTCAGGCAGAGGGTAGGGGTCCGATGCCCTCGGGTTCTGGGCAGGTGAAGGAAGGGTGGAGAGCGAGGTAAAGTGGGGACTCGGCCTGGAATTTATTCCCGGGTTCAGAGGGCGGCGTTGGGACGTTTTCTATGGGGTCGGGACCAAGAAGCCTGTCCTGCAGCCCTGAGTCCTGCCTCTTCAGTGGTATCTGCCCCTATTCTGTTTACGGCGCGCTTAGTCTGTTTCTTTTGTCCAGTATCAAGAGGACGCATCCGATATGAAGGACATGTCCAAATACAAACCTCACATTCTGCTGTCCCAAGAGAACACACAGATTAGAGACTTGCAGCAGGAAAACAGAGGTTAGTCGGGCCTTTTTGTGTAGTTATTATTTTTTTATATCCGGTAATAGTTTGAAAGTTCTTGTAAAACTCCCTTAACAGTTGACAAAATTGCACATCCTATATGTATTTCTAAGGCAATACTTTTAACAGGAGATTTATCCCGTGCTGGCCGATTAACAATAAAGTTTGTGAAATTACCCTTTTCAAGGTCATCTGACTGTGTATTTATAAGCAACTTATCCAAGAGTTGCTAAGAGTGGAATTTTTGCCGGCTTTTTTTTTTTTTTTACGCATCCCCAGATGTATAACAAAAAAGTTCATACCCTCCAGGGCTTAAAACTTAATGTTTAAATATTAATTAAAATAAAAACTGAGCCGGGCGTGGTGGTACGTTCCTGTGGTCCTACCTAGCTGCTTGGGATGCAGAGGCGGGAGAATCACGTGAGTCCAGGACCTGAAGGCTGCAGTCAGCTGTAATCAGGCCACTGCACTCCAGCCTGGGTGACAGAGCAAGACCTTGTCTCACCAAAACAAACAAACAAAAACACACAACAACTTAAAAAAAATAAACACTGATGGTAGGATTGAAGGTTTTGTTTACATTCTTGTGCAAGATGGAAAAGCAAAATAGGCTTGATGAGTACATTAATAATGGTAGTATTAACAGTTGTATGTATATCAGCTTACAGAGGCCTTTCACAAATACATCATTCTACTGTATTCTTATATCTTTATTTCGAGGTAGACAAGCCAGGTATTTATTACAATGGATTAAGAAATAGGCTGAAAGAGGTTAAATAATTTGCTTATGAATATTAAGCAAGTAAGTCACAAAACTGAACTCAAACCCATGTCTTCTGATTACACACCTATATTGTTTCTACCAGACTTGCTGCCTCTGCCTACAAAGTTGTCCTTTATGTAGACTTTAACTGTTAAGTTTTATGGACTTAAACACTGATTTACAACTTTGGATTCTTAATATCTCATGGGGTGCCATTAAATTCCAACTGTTAAGACTTTGGATTTGGGAGCTATTTCTCAGATATTACTGCCAAGTTATTTTATTTTTTTAATAGAACTGTGGGTTTCCTTGGAGGAACACCAAGATGCTTTGGAACTCATCATGAGCAAGTACCGGAAACAGATGTTACAATTAATGGTTGCTAAAAAAGCAGTGGATGCTGAACCAGTCCTGAAAGCTCACCAGTCTCACTCAGCAGTAAGAAACTTTGATGAATAAATTCTAAACAAACAGAATTGAAATCTTGAGATGGTTTTAGATCGTGTGCTTGTTTTGGAAGAAAAGTAAGCTTGTTTTCCTTTCACATTTATTGCATTCATTGTTTATTTTTCTATGGCTTTGTAAAGATATGAATAGAAAGAATGAGACTAGGGTCTGCTGAGGTCCTTTTATTTGAGTGGGACTAAGGTTCTTCCCTTCCTCACCAAGATCTCTTTTCCAGATGTTAATGAATGCTTAGCTCTTCCACCAAATGTCTCTTTGTGTTGAAGGTACTCAGTAAACACTTGGTTGGTTATTGTACATTTCACTGAACTGTAAGCTCCTTAGTTGTAAGGAGTATGAATTCATATTTTATCCCTAACATAGTACCTGGCAGATAGCAGGCAGTCACTAAACCTTTATTAAACCAAACTACATAACATCATACTATGTTGATAGGGGAAAAAACTATGTTTTTTTAAAAAACTAAACATGGCATAGTTTCTGCACTTTGGTTGCTTATGATTTAACTTGGAAGACTCAGTAATTGTTCTTACGTTTGTAGAGTCCTTCATAGTTGTCATTGTATATTCATGTGTACTATATCATTTAATCTTGGACTTATAGATTGGAGCCTCACTATTTGCTATTGTGAAATGTAGTAAAAGATGAGTTTCATTTTAGGCTTCATTGAATGCATTTTATGGACTTAACAAAAGTTTTAGGGAATAGAGATATTTAAAATATCTTGAAGAGAAAAATAAATTTTATTTATTTATATATCTGGAAGATAAAACATGAACCTTGAAGGAGACAGAGTTTAGCTCATATAGGAATACTTTCTCAGACATATGTCCAAAGATAGAATAAGGCACCTTGGAATATGGTAAGCTTCCTGCCAACAAAAGTATTCAAATTTAAGTTAAACAGCCACGTAGAGATAGTGTCCAACATCCAAAGGGCAGTTAAACGAAAATTGATCATTTGAAAATGAAAATTATTTGTGAATACCACAAGATCACTTTATTATGGCTTTACCTCAGAGGACTGAAATTATAGTGAAACTCCAGTGTAACTTCTATAGCATAGATTAAATGAACTCTTAAAAATCATAATGCATGTGTTCTTTATATCTATAGAAAAGATGACTTTTTTACCTTTGTTTCCTTAATATTGTCACAGGAAATTGAGAGTCAGATTGACAGAATCTGTGAAATGGGAGAAGTGATGAGGAAAGCAGTTCAGGTGGATGATGACCAATTTTGTAAGATTCAGGAAAAACTAGCCCAGTTAGAGGTAAGATTGTTGCTAATACTGAAAACACTATTTCACAGTTTTCAGAGTCTAGAAGGTATGCCATCCTATCACTGCAGTGTATCGATGTTTTCTATATGCTCATAATTTAAAATTAAAATTCCTCCTTCATACCCTTTTCAAGAAAGGAAATACAGTAAACAGCAATCAATGAAAATACCAACTATGTATTGGCTAGAAGTTGAGATAGTATCATATTGGGAGGATAGAGAGACTGCAAGGTACAGGTTATATGTGAGCTAAAAATCCCTCATCTGGCCAGGTGCAGTGGCTCACACCTATAATCCCAGCACTTTGGGAGGCCAAGGTAGGCAGAAACTTGAGGCCAGGAGTTTGAGACCTCCCTGGGCAACATAGTGAGACCTTGTCTCCACAAAAAATTTAAAAATTAGCAAGGCGTGGTCTCACACATGTGTAGTCCCAGCTACAGGAGGCCGAGGCAGCAAGATTGCTTGATCCCAGGAGTTCAAGGTTACAATCTGCCATAACAGGAAGTCAAATAGATAATATCTAAAATTGATAATCAGTGCCTGGCACAGTGACTCATGCCTGTAATCTCAGCAGTTTGAGAGGCTGAGGTGGGGAGTCACTAGATGCCAGGAGTTTAGGAACAGCCTGGGCAACACAGCGAGACCCTGCCTTTACAAAAAATAAATAAATCGATGTTCAGGAAGTAGCAGTAGAGGCATATTATTTGAAATTATGGAAATAAATACCAAAAGAAACAGATAAAAGTATTAAAGAGTGGTTGCCTTTGGGGAACAAAGCCAAAGAACTTCTGTTAAGTTTATAAGCCTTATAGTCTTGATTTTTTAAAAGCTATTTTCATGTAATATTTTAATTAAAATAAGAATATATTATTATACAAAGAAGGGCTGGGGGTGTTAGTGTGCCCATAAAATTGTTAGGGAAAAGCATTTCAGTAGATGGCTTGAGTGTCACTTATTACAAGGTGCTGTCATGGGCCCTTTGAGAAATAACCAGAGAGAAAAAGATAAGGTACCTGCTCAGAGTCTAGTGGAAGGAAAAAGACTAGTCCTTTTTGGACAAGTTTTTGGAGTTTTGTGAGCCACAGTATCCTCATCTTGAGTAGAATATGGATGTATGTAAGCAATGATACCTATCCTACAGATTGTTGTAAGATAACATACATAATGTACCCATGTGTACCTGCTATTTGCTTAATAAGTAGTTTCTTCTCCCCCTTTCCCTCTGTTCTCTAGAACTGTAGGACATCTAGGAGAGGAGATTAATCAGACTGTAAAGATTATGAGGAATTTTAAAAATAGAAGAAACAATAGTAAAACTTGTGGGAACCATGGAGAGTATGACAGTAAATTCCTCAACTGAAGAGAGACCTTTTTTTTCCTTCTCATAGTCCTAACACTTGGTATACAGAATTAAATGAATGTTTGTTAAATTAATAAGTATCTTAGGAAATTCTCAGCTGTGGATTTTTTTGTTTTCTTAAAACTTTTTAAATTAAAATAATATGTTTTCTGCCCCTGGTGCAAAATAATGTGTTGTGATATGGCTTGATAGTAAAAATACCAGAAATAAATATATACCTTTTTTTTTTTCCAGCTTGAAAATAAGGAACTTCGAGAATTATTATCCATCAGCAGTGAGTCTCTTCAGGTCAGAAAGGAAAACTCAATGGACACTGCTTCCCAAGCCATCATATAACTGAACTCTGATGGCCAGAGATTATCTATCAAGGAAGGAAGTTATTATCTTCCCCTTCAAGTATTGTCCATTCAGTGTCTTGCCTCAAACTGGATTTCGTATTGATTAAAGGTGTCAGGTGGCAGTTTAGTATTGGCTGTCCACAAAACAGTTTTCAGGTGTATTAGTGCAAATACACACTGAGTTTCACCATTCCGTTCTCCAAAAGATCACTTTTAATTTCCATTTCTAGGACCTTGGTTTACATAAACTGTCTTCAGTTCATTTTTGTTTTTCATATCTCTAAAACTTTGAGCATTTTATTATAAACCAGCAATTTTATTTTATATAGCGTTGTAAAATACACTTCTAAGAGTTTTTAAAAGAGATTTAACTTTTTAAATCTATTTGGCATAAACTTGGATTTTTTTCCATTTGACAAAAGTAATACAATTCCACAGAACTAGACTGGCAGATTGTCTGATTTGTAATGTCGTTTCGCCTGTGAAGTTTTAAGTCTCTCTGGTGCTAAGAGTTGGCACTTTGTGACCTGGTGTCTTTACTCTTAATTTGAGAGAACCTACTGCTAGTCCCCAGGAAATATACTTGAAATAAGTCTACTATTTTTTTCTCAGTGATAGTATAATCATCATGTCAAAGTTCATATTGTTCAAAGCTGAGGAACTTGTCCTGTGTATGTGCACACACACGTGCACTTAATTCAAATGCTAAAAGTAGCTTTTATTTATTCTATTAAATATAAGTAGTCAAAAACAAAAACACACACAAAAAAATGTCAGTAGTCAGTTTTTCAATTGTGTCCTATTAGGAAATCTTCCACTTACATAGTTTACCCAGTGTGAAGAGGATATCATAAATTTATTCACATCATAGTTATTGAGTACTACATTCTGCTATTTAATTTATATATAACTTCCATCTTATAGTTAAGAACGTCACTTATTTGGATGTCTTTCATTACTAGCACTAGTAGTTGGCTTTTTTTTTTTAAGATCCATTTTTTACACAGAAGTAGTTTTATTACCTAATGAGAGTTATTACATCGATAATGCTGAATAGGCAGCACCAAAGCAATATTGTGATTCAAATGCTGGGTGGTCAACTAGGTTCACTCATCAACTCATTCCCTTGTCTGTTTATTCAAATCTCAAATTTATATATTACTACCATGTTATACTATCTATTAAGATTTGCCCCAAAATAGTTGAAATAATGAATGCTAAACTTGTCAATATTTTTCAGTAATATTAAGCATCATACTGCATAGGAGAGACCCAGTATTAAAGAGGTTTTTTTTAGTGCTTTATGTGATATAAATTTCTTTCTTATGGCTATAAAGAACTAAGTCCAGTTAAAACAACAAAATGCCTCTAAGATGTCCTAAGCATCTGATCCCAGTAATACCAATGGACTTTGCCTACAGTAAGGGCATTAATGAATAGGTATAAATCATTATAGAATTTGTCAAATTTCTGTTTAATGTCCTGCATCGAATTTGACTGAAACACACTTCACCCCAAAGTGTGAGCATCTTTAAGTTCATTTCCCAGGAGTAAGTAAACTATTAGCCCATCCATTTGCCTTGAAATATGCCCTAAGTCACCCCACAAGTCCATTCAGGAGGCAGGTACCCTACACCATTTGTCAGCCATGGCCAAACCTGCCATCGTCAGGTGTCAGTGAAAATGATAAAAGTAATCAGATGGCCCATTAAGGTATAATATGGTGTCCCTTTATCTGCCTTGTGTTTTTTAGAGCTGTTTATAAAGCTCTTTACATCTCAGGTATCAGGATAAATCTGCAATGTTAACATTTCGCCCTAGGAAATCAAAAGCTTGAAGTGTGAGTCTAAAGAGCGTTCAGTGCTCTACATAATGTAAATTCTGGCTGGTGTTAATGCTATGAAGATAATGTGTAGTTAGAAAATTGGGCAAGGAATGCTGTTGACTATGAGTGGTATTAAAGTTTCTTTTGCAGTGGATGGAGGAACTTGACTGGTTTGTAAAACCTTAGTTCAAAATTATCTTTTTAAATAAAAACCTCTTTTGGAGATTAGCTACTTTTAGTCAGTAATGAGTAATTGTTAGGATGTGCAGAGGGGTTTTTTCACATGTATATACTAATAGCAACCTTGTCAAGTAGTCACGACAAGGATTTCATAAATAATATGTAATTAGCACAGTATATTCAGCAGCGTAACCCTACAAATGGTACCGCGTACTAGTAAGTTATTAACTACATGAGAACTTATGCATAATGCTTATATTAATACCTTATGTATAGTTCAATTGAACACTGAAGGTCTGTTTCAGTGTTCCTCAAAATGTGGTTCACTGACCTACTGAAATCAAAATTTGGGGATGGGGTCCAGGAATTTGTATTTTAATAATCATCCCAGATAATTCCTAAAGACACTACTTTAAGAATGTCTAGTCTGCATGCCAAGTGCTTCATTAGCAGTTATGAATAGAAAAGTAGGGGAAAAAAGGTGTTGACACTATTTCCAAAGAAAAGCCTGGAAAAGGAAACAAGCAAGTATATATATAATTATAATGCAGAGTGATAAATCTAATATAAGTATCTATAGGATACAGAAGAGGGACTTTTTAAACTTGAGAATCCAATAGAGATAGCAGGGGGTAGGAGGAGAGCTAAAAAACCTTGGTGCCACAAAAGCCAAGTATGGATGGTATTGCCGATAATGGCTACCATCTATTGAGTGCTTTACTGTATGTCAGGTACTGTATTATATAATCTTCATTTCAACTGTACTTCATTTTACAGATACTCAGGCACAAGGAAGTTGTTATGTGTCCAAACTGGAACCATAATTCAAACCCAGAAGATTCTGAAACACATTCTTAACCACTAAAGATGTCTTTCATTGCTATATACTGCTCAGTGTTCAAGTGGTTCTTGATTAGCAAAATCTGTTTTTATTAGTAGTGCAAAAGAAACACCACACCTCATATATTAGAAAAATATCATGAATTCCATAAATGGAGTCTTAACTAATGAGATACATGTTTTCTAGAATGGAGTAGCTAAGAGTATGTATACATGCAACTGAAAGGAATAATGCTTAATCAGTGGTCCTTGCTACATACAGGAAAGGGTGTGGTTCTGTCTTTCAAATCTGTCTCCTTACCACGTTGGCTTTCATCCTTCATACTATTTACTTGTGGTTGCTAGAAGGTTGCTGCCAAGTTAGATGGCATGCCAATGTTAAAGGCAGGAAAAGAAATAGGAAATGGTCTGTGCCAGCTATCTGTATCCCCTTTTATGAGGAAAAGCAAAGCTTTCTCAGAAATTCCAAACAGATTTCCCTTTGCCTTATTTGCCTGACCAGTTAAATGGCCGCTGCTAGCTGCAGAGGCTAGGAACATAGCTGCCCCAATAAAATCAGTATTCTGTTAGCAAAGAGAGAAGATTGAGAAAGCAAATAACAGTGTCTGAATGTTACACTGTTAAGTCCTTTTTCCTTGAATATCGGCTTTAATAAGTGTAAGTAGTATTAACTCCATGAGTGTGCTGATGTTGAATAGCAATGGGCTGTAGCAGACGTCTGTCATTTCTTTTATGGCCACCCAGTATCCTAACTCTTGCATTTAGGGAATCTCTCAGCTAATGAAGCAGAGCCTTCCTCCCTCCTAAAGAATTTGTAAGTGCCAGATATATGTTTTCTCAGCCTCCTTTGCAGCTAGGGAAGATACATCTGCCTTAAACTTTAAAGTTAATGATACAAAGATACAGGGAACCATGCAGAATCCTTTGAAGATGCTGACCAACAACATTAGCTACTGCATTCAGATCCACAGAGAACCAGCAAAAGTGATTTGGTTTTTTTTTTTTGTTTGTTTTAACTTTTTTTTTTTCTTCTTTGAGACAGAGTCTCACTCTCTTGCCTGGGGCGAGTGCCATGGCGTCAGCTTAGCTCACAGCAACCTCAAACTCCTGGGCTCGAGCAATCCTACTGTCTCAGCCTCCCGAGTAGCTGGGACTACAGGCATGTGCCACCATGCCCGGCTAGTTTTTTTTTCTATATATATTTTTAGCTGTCCAATTAATTTCTTTCTATTTTTGGT
>RJWJ010031032.1:0-19495 GCA_004363605.1 Indri indri | reverse complement strand
CAAAAAAACAAAAAGCAAACATCAAAACAACAACAAAAAGCCTCCACGATGTACAGGTGATCTTTGACTTACAATGGGGCTACATACAACAAACTTATCATAAGTTGAAAATATCATACATAAAAAATACACTTAACACACCTAACATACTGAAATCATAGCTTAACCTAACCTACTTTAAATGTGCGCAGAACACTTAAATTAGCATACAGTTGGGCAAAATCATCTAACACAAAGCCTATTTTATAATGAAGTGTTGAATAGCTCATGTATTTTATTGAATACTGTACTGGAAGTAAAAACAGAATGGCTGTATGGGTACCATTGTAAAATTGAAAAATCCTAAATGGAACCATCGTAAATCAGAGACCATCTGTACTAAGTTGTCCAAATTTTCATTTTTTGATTGCATCCATTAATATATTTATTACAGTTTCATTAATCTACGCTATTGTATCAAAATCATTATAATGTTGAAGAATGCTAAGTCTTTTGAAGCATACCAACTCTTCCAAAATTTAGCTATCTTAAGGGAAAACAGAATTATTAAAATGCAAACAGTAAGCAATGTAACTGTATTTTGGCTAAGAATCTTAAAGCACATTATAAACACTTTTCATCTGAACAACTGGAAAAAACAAGTCCTAGCAAGTAAATTGCTTAAGATTATATAGACTAGCCCAATTTTAGGGAGAAATAACTCCAGGTGTTTTTTGTTGTCATTTTGTTAAGTACAGACTTATTCAGATTTCATATTTCCCAATAATGTCCTTTTTCTGTTCCAGATACTCAGTCTTTCCTTGTCTTTCACGACTTTGACAGTTTTGAAGAGTACTGGCCAGTTATTTTGTAGAATGTCTCTCACTTTGCATTTGTCTGATGTTTTCTTGTGATTAGATGGGGTAATATATTTTTGGCTAGAATCTCAAACATGATTTCTTATCAGGGAGCACATGATGTCAATATGTGTTATTACTAGTTGTATAGTTCTCTATTGCTGCTGTAACAAATTACCACAAATGTAGCAGCTTAAAACAACATTTATTTATTATTTCAAATTAGTGTTTCCATAGGTTAGATGCAGATTAATGGGTGTATTAATTTCCACTTACTATCCTAACAAATTACCACAAATTTAGTGGCTTACAACAATAAAAATTTATTATCTTATACTTCTGGAAGTAGTCCAAAATGGGTTATAGTGGGCTAAAATTAAGATGTCAACAGGGCTGCATTCCTTCTGGAGGTTGTGGGGGTAATACCTTCCCTCGCTTTTCCCAGCTTCTAGAAGCTACCGGCACTCCTTGGCTTATGGCCCCTTTCTCCATCTTTAAACCCAGCAGTATAGAATCTTCTAATCTTCCTTTGACTCTAATCCTCCTGCCTCGCTCTTACAAAGATCCTTCTGATTACATTGGGCCCACCCAGATATTCCAGGATTATCTCCCCATTTTAAGATCCTTCATTTAGCCAGGTGTGGTGGCTCACGCCTGTAATCCTATCACTCTGGGAGGCTGAGGTGGGCGGATCGTTTGAGCTCAGGAGTTCAAGATCAGCTTGAGCAAGAGCGAGACCCGGTCTCTACTAAAAAATAGAAAGAAATTAGCTGGACAACTAAAAAATATACATAGAAAAAATTAGCTGGGCATGGTGGTGCATGCCTGTAGTCCCAGCTACTCTGGAGGCTGAGGCAGGAGGATTGCTCGAGCCCAGGAGTTTGAGGTTGCTGTGAGCTAGGCTGACGCCACGGCACTCTATCCCGGAAAACAGACTGAGACTCTGTCTCAAAAAAAAAAGAAAAAACATCCTTAATTGAATAACATTTACAAAATCCCTTTTGCCATATAAGGTAACATATTCATAGGCTGAGGGGATTAGGACATGGACACCTTTTGGAACCACTATTCTGCCTACCACATGAATATATTTGGACTAATAGAATAATCAGTCCACATAAATCAGGCAAAAGGAAAATATCCCTTTAATAACATGCTATTTTTTATTTTTTCTTCTTAGCCTAGTGAGTAGCTTTTTAAAAAATTGCAATATATTTGCACATTTGTTAAATCCTTCATAAAACATTGATTTGTCCTCTGGCAACAGTGAAGAACTGTTGATCCATCTGTCTGTCCTTCTCCTTCATGTTTGTCACCAACAATAGTTTTTTACCCAGTTGTAAAATCAATGATTATAATTTGCCACGATGCATTACTCTACTACCCAAAGAGCTCGGTTTATATAACTTGTATTCACACTGTTGGTTGGGAATTACATTGCCAGAGCTAAATGGAAAAAATTAAATGTTCTCTTCATATTCTTTGCTATCACTATGTTTTTACTTTTTATTCATTTACTCACTAAGCAAATGTTTATTGAATATCTGACTGTGCAAGGCACTGCAACTGGTATTGGTGACGAACAGTAAGATGTATTAAGTTGTGATTCAAAATATGGGGATATTGCTTTTAGTAGCTTAACTCAGGGAATAATTCAAGTACTACCTAAAATTTATATACTTACTTTCTGTCAGGGAGGTAGTTTCTAAAACCAAGTTTTCCCATTCTTATTACTTTTGACTGACTAGAAATAAAACTTTTGATATAAAGTATTACATGTAAAGAGCCCATTTAATGCTTTCTATTCTAGTATTATGTTATAGATTAGTTGCATACTAAAACACAGGATTCTCAGTATCCACTTACGTTTAATACAATCACAACAACTAACACTTATTAAGCACTTACTCCTGCCCAGTGCTTTATACATATTATTTAGTCTTCCAAGCAACTTTACTACCCCATTTCATAGGTAATAGTAATAGAAATGGCATAGCTGGTAAGTGGTAGAGCTAGAATTTTAAGTCTGGGGAACTGCTTCCATAGCTTTCTTCCTTAACTCACAAATAAGTGTGTACGATATCTCATAGTGCTGCCACATAGTAAATAGTCTTAGATACAATGATTGTCAAATCCTGCTCATAGCTTGATCATTTTTCCCCAACTTTGGAATATTGCTGAAAATCTATAATCTCAGTGATTTGTGAAACACGCAGGAATGGAAGTTTCCAAAACAGCCTAAATGCTGCACAGATTTAGTTAATCAAAGTCATGTTGAATGTACATACAATAACTAGAGCCCAAGACTTTGCTGACTCAAGTTCATCATTGCTGCTGCTGAAATCACCTCTCTAATTTAATGGCATGACTCAGGGAGAACCCAGCTCCAAACACAGTAATTCTGAATAAGGTAGAGCTACATTCTGATACCTGCTTTGCCAACAGCAATTACTTTTCCATCAGTGAGGAAGACTGCTGTCAATTTAGGTATTACTTTTCCAGTTCTTGTAAAATTCCTGGAAGAAAACCCTTGAGTAAATGAACTTTGGCTGCACAGTGATAGATTCTTAAAAATATATTTTATTTATACCTAATCAGAAATAATGGTTTTCGGGGATGGGCATGGTGGCTCGTGCCGATAATCGCCGCACTGTGGGAGGTCCAGGCGGGAAGATTGCTTGAGGCCAGGAGTTCGACACCAGCCTGGGCAACACTGCAAGACCTCTGTCTCTACAAAAAGTCAAAAAATTAGCTGGGCATGGTGACATGCACCTGTAGTCTCAGCTACTCTGGAGGCTTAAGCAGAAGGATCCCTTGAACCTAGAAGTTCAAGGCTGCAGTAAGCTGTGATTATGTCACTGAGCTTCCAGGCTGGGTGACAAAAGCAGGATCCTCGCTCTACAAAAACAGAGAAAGAATGGTTTTTCATGTTTGATTTCTACATTTGAGTGCTTAAAGGTTTCATTTGTGGAAACATGAAAATTTTTCTACTCCAGAGTATTTTCCTGTTGAAGTCTGTAGATGTTTCCCAACCCTACTTAAAATAAAGCCATACAAATCTAGATAAGTTGGAAAGGGAAAAATTATTTCAATTTATGTCCACATTTGTATAAGTCTTTCAAATATGGATACAGTCAACAAGAAGGAATATTATTCAAGATAATTGAAAGTTTTGGAATAAAAGAGAAGATGGAATATAAGAAATGTGATTTATATAGTCCAATAAAATACATAGTCTGAAATATTTTCAAAATAATTTGAAAGTAATTTTTTGTTTTGTTTTGTTTTTGTAGAAATGAAGTATCACTCTGTTGCCCAGGTTGGAGTCCAGTGGAACAATCATAGCTCACTGTAAACTTAAACCTCCTGGGCTCAAGCAATCCTCCTTCTTCAGCCTCCTGAGTAGCTGGGACTACAGGAGCATGCCACCATGCTTCGCTAATTTTTTTTTTCATTTGTTTTTAGAGATGAGGGTCTTGCTATGTTGCCCAGGCTGGTCTTGAACTCCTGGTCTCAAGTGTTACTCCTGCCTTAGCCTCTTGAGGATCTGGGATTACAGGCATGAGCCACTGCACTCAGCTAAATCTTGCCAGCATATGCATTACATGTGACTAATTTCTACTGAATTGCTAATCACTTGGAAGTGCTTTTGATAAATTTAGGTCATCTATCAACAAATTTAAAGAAATAAAAGATAGTGTCTTGAAGAACCAACAAATTGTACAGCCTAATAAAAGGAAAAGGTTACTAGTCAACAGCAGAGCAAAAAACTACAGGGGAATCAAAGTGGCTACCAAATTGACATGAATCACCAGTATTAACATGGTGAACAAATGTGAATAGTTAATGATTACAATTGCTTTGCCAGGAGAAGAAAAGTTTTAGGCATGATACCGTAATTGAATGTAAGAATATAAGTGATTACTAATTAAACCTGGTTAGTAATTATAGTTCTAATTGACAGTGAACTTATCACTTGGAGAGGAGAGAAAATTGTGACCAACACCTGTGATATTAGTTTGGTGGGGTGGCTCAATGGAGAAAAGGGACTAGGGAAAGAATAATGGGCCTAATAGGAAATTGATACCTGGCATCTTTTTGGTCACTAAATGTGCTATGTTGCCTGCGAGACTATAGCAGAGACAATAATTTCTCAGCTGTTAATTGTGTGTGACCATGCTGACTCAAAGGGTATGCCAACCCCACTCTGGGAGGGAAGTGCCCACAAGGAGAAAGGAATGACCTCTTCCTGGGCAGCAGGGTCGATTTAGTAAAATAGACTTTGTCCAGTACCCTAACCAATATCTTGATGCCTGGGAACAATTTGCTGCTATCCCCAGGAGTGAGCAGTTGACTTACTTTACTCAGTATTGAGGATCAGGCATAATAATTAAGAGTTAATATCAGGATGTTCACATTTAAGAGCATGTTGGGTACTGCCCAGGATATAATATTAAGTAGGTACAGTCTTGCCTAGTTGGCTTAATTGTATATAAAGCTATTAATAGCAAGTCACTGTCTTAGAAGCATAAAAGCTCCTAATAATCTCTTTGATGGTTCACCTAGCAGAAAGGTTTCTGCCCCCTTTTAGGGTGTTTTCATTTTCTTGCTGAAAATTGCTTCTCTTGCACGTGTACTTAATGAATTCAACCACAAACACAAATGCAAAAATCAACTCCAAAAAGTTCACAGTAGAATAAGATGTGGACTCTCAAGACCCAAATGCATTAGTAATGATGATATAATATGTTTTCTGGCACTCAATAGATTTATAAGGGTACCACACTTTCCTAAAACCGCTCCTTTATAAGGTATTTGTCCTAATATCCCATTTTTGGATGAGAATCATTCCAGTTTTACCAAAGGGCAAGATATTTTGTGAGCCTACTCCAAATGAAGGCCATGCAGAAAAAGTAAACTTTTAATAGAGGTATCGCTTTTATAATACATGAGATGTCAATTACAAAATGAACCTGTAGAAAATGCACTTCATGTATGATTGGGAATGTTGTGAGAGGAAAATATTAGCTAAGAACATTAGAAGCAAACCACTAGAGATACAGGGGATAAAAGGAGTAAGAGGCCCAGCCCATCTCTTACGGACAAAAGGCTTGAAAATAGATAGATGCACACTCTTGGCTAGGAAAGTGATGATAAACAAGGAGAGGGCATAGGTCACAGAGGACACATGAGTTACTGAGAAATAACCCCAATTTCCCAATAGAATGCTGCCGTCTAGGGATACACTTTCCCCTAGCCCATTCCCTCCAGGTTTATAGATATAAAACAAGCCTCATCCCATGAAGGGGTGTGGATGTGTAGTTCCAGCAAAGTAAAAGATAAATTTCCACTTTATGCTTTATGGGAATTGTAGGTTTGGGGAGCTACAGGAAGGCATTTGTCCTACTATTAAATAACTTTATCCACGTGATGATACATGTCAGATAAAGACAGGTTGCTTCTAGTCTTAAAAGAAAAAAACAGGCAGCAGCATGGGGGGCTGCTTTATTCTTCTCGGTAGGATAAGTTGAGATTAGTGAAATTAAGTCATGCTTTACTGTTGATTTTAGACTTCAACACTATCCCAGGAGCAAAGTAGATGCTTCTGTTCTAGAACAATGGGGAAAGGTCACCTTATTACCCGTAGGAATATGAGGAAAATCCCAAAGTCCTGGAAGGGTTTAAAGATCTCAATAGGCTCAGTTTCTGTCCTAGCTTGCTCTTGTGACTTGTCACTTTCTTTTTTTAATTCAGAAAATAATTTATATTAATAATATACAGTGCATTGTCTGGCAGGGTGGTTACTTATCTTGCTGAAGAATACCATAAATCCTGTAAAGTGTAAATGGAATACAAGAGACTATAAAACTAGTTTGGGTTTTACTCTTATACTGAAACTGTAATTCTAAATATCTTATCTGAAGAATATTCGCCTGGTACAGTGGCTCACTGAGCAAGAGCTAAACCCCATCTCTACTAAAAATAAAAAAAAAAAATTAGCCAGGTGTGGTGTTGTATACCTGTAGTCCCACTTACTTGGGAGGCTGAAGCAGGAGCATTGCTTGAGCCCAGGAGTTGGAGGTTGCAGTGAGCTATGATGAGGCTACTGCACACTAGCCCAGGCAACAGAGCAAGACTGTCTCAAAAAAAAAAAAAAGTATTACTTCATTTGGACCTAGTATTTATAGCAACCCGGGGTGGACAATTATGTGCCAAGGTTCTTTTTTTTTTTTTTTGAGACCAAGTCTTGCTCTGTTGCCTGGGTTAGAGTGCCATCGTGTCACCCTAGCTCACAGCAACGTCAAACTTCTGGGCTCCGTAATCCTCCTGCCTCAGCCTCCCTCAGCCTCCCGAGTAGCTGGGACTACAGGCCCGTGCCACCATGCCCAGCTAATTTTTTTTCTATTTTTTAGTAGAGACGGTGTCTTGCTCTTGCTCAGGCTAGTCTCAAACTCCTGACCTCAAGTGATCCTCGCACCTCAGCCTCCCAGAGTGCTAGGATTACAGGCATGAGCCACTGCACCTGGCCTGTGTGAAGGTTTCCCACCCCCTACCCCCACCCTATGCCAAGGTTCTTTAGCTATATTTAAAAGCTTAAAGAATTTGAGCCAAAGGAAAGGGTCTCAACTCTATCCATACTATGAAGGACTTACCAACTCTATACTGGATACAAGCATAGTAGAGTTTGGTATGTGCGGTATGTGGTAAATGATGAGAAAATAGTTATAGATTGATAAATTACAGACATTTCGTTTTGTAACTTACCATGGTCTCTGTTTTCTCTATGTTCTTCATTATTTTGATACATATTACAGGGCCTATGGCAAGAACAAATTGTCTCCTGTATCTATTATTCCCTTATCAGTTTTAATTCTTTAATATGCCTCTCATCAAGAGGTAGGGCGTGTTTCCTCCCCTTGAATCTAGGTGGGCTTGGAGACTGGCTTGACCAATTAAGTACAATGAAAGTGATGCTATATAACTTCCAAGGGTCAAATCATGAAACCCTTGCAGCTTCTTCCTTGGTCGCTAGGAATACTCTTGCTCTTAGAGCCCTGAGCCACCCTATAGGTCCAACTACCTGGAGACTACCATGTGGATAGGTCACAAGCTCTGAAAGACAATCCCATCTGACTGTGTCATGCCAACATTCCAACCCAGGAGCTGAACATGTGACTGGGAACTAAATTCTCCAGCCACAGCTGTTTCAGCTTTTCCAATCCCCAGCTGTTTGAGTCATTCCCAAATATTCCAGTCATCAAGCTGAGGCCCTGGCCTTATGGAACAGAGAAGAGTTGCCCCCATCTCTTCTGTGCCCTTTCTATATTCTGGACCCATGGAATCTCATGAGCAAATTAAAATGGTGGTTGTTTTACATCACTAAGTTCTGGGATATTTTGCTGCACAGCAATAGATAACTTACACAGCAATAGATAAGAACACCTTATCTCAGAATCTGTGTGTTTTAGTTGGGGAGATAGCTGCCCAGCTAGAGGCTACATTTCCCAGCCTCTTCTCTTGCAGATGAATGTGGCTGTAAGTCTTGCTGCCTATGGTAAGTGAATAAAAATGATATAATTTCCAAGTCATGTCAATAAAATGTTAAGCGCTTGTCCTCCACTTGTGTTCACTCATCCACTTCTTGCTGGCTGACATAGCGATAACTGGAGCAGCTACCTGGGATCCATATATATTAAGGATGGCTGCCATGAATTGGACTCCCTAGAAAGCAGACTCTGGGCAGTTTAGCATGCAGAATATTTATGAAGGGGTTCCCTGCAGGTCAACATCCATGTAAAGGAGGGGAAGAAAGCAAGAGTGGGCAGAAGGAAAAGTTGAACTGCAATGCAGATTCAATGACAGCCTAGGCCAACCCCAGAGAGCTTAGGAGCTAAGATGGTCCTTCAAAATGTCCCTCATTAGACTGAGATGGTCAGGCCTTTACAGGTCTACATATATTAGTCATTGGATGTGGGACATCCTGGCATATGCTTTTGCAAAGTTATAATCATAGTGTATTAGTTATCTATTACTCATAACAAAACAACCCAGAACTTAGTAGCTAAAAACAACACACATTTATTATCTCACAGCTTGCTGCTTCTAGCTCAAGACATTTTATGGGGTTATAGTTAAGCTGTTGGTTGGGGCTGCAGTCATCTCAACTCTATTGGGGCCAAAGGATTTCACTCACATGGTTGCTGGTAGGCCTCTTCCTTACCACATGGGGCCTCTCCAAGAATGAGAGTATTCCTTGAGACCAAGGAGGAAGCTGCTTAAATGTCCTCAGAACATGACAGGTGGTGATCTGACAGTGAGAGAATCAGAGAGTCCAAGAAGGAAGCTAGTCTTTTTAAACCTAATCTCAGCAGTGACATCCTATTCATTAGAAATAAATCCAGCTCATATTTTAACAGGAGGGGATTACACAAGGCCATGAATCCCAGGAAGCAGGGATCATTGGGGCCATCTGATAGGCTTCCTACCACACATAACATGCACACAACTTCGTATCCTACTTTTATATCGATTATTTAATTATAAAAAGTAAAAATTAAATATTTTGTTTTGCTAAATATTGTTCATTTAAACAATGTTTTTTTTGAAAATTTACAAAAGCAGTATGTTGCAAAAACTTTCAAATGTTCAAATGAGAGGCGTAAAATGCTTTTCCTTTTCCTTATGTTATTTCTCATACTAGTTGAACTATCCAGAGGTTACTACAATTAAGTTTTTATATTTTTTAAAGCCTCTTCCCAGAAGAATGTATTTTTTTATTGTATCTGCTGAGATACTTTCTACACATACATAAGCATATACAAGTATATATATACTAACATGTCCATACACACATTGGTCCTTATGAGAAGGACTTATGTTATGTCCTTAATAAATCTTGAAGCTCTTTCCATATCAGCATGATGAGATCTTGCTCGTTATTTTAAATATCTACATAATATTTCATTTTATGATTATAGCAAAAAATTTTTAGGTAGTTCTCTATTGATGGCTACTTAAATTTTTTGTTTTATCTCACATTGTATTAATAAAAATGTACACTCTTTGTCTCAGGATGAATCATGCCTGAGTTTTACCCATATCTGATTTAGATGACACTATGGACTTCAGGCTTTAAAGCTGATGCTAGAACGACTTAAGACTTTTGAGGGCTATTGGTATAAAATGAATTTATTTTGCATGTGAGGACATGAATTTAGGGGCCCTGGGAATGCTATGGTTTGACTGTGTCCCCTCTAAAATTCATTTGTTAAAAACTTAATCTCCAATTTAACACTGTTGGGAAGTGGGGCCTTTTGAGAGATGCTCTGCCCTCCTGAATGGATTAATGAGACTATAGAAAGGGCTTTTGGGGAGTGTTTTAGCTCTCTCTTGCTCTTCCACCATATCAGGATGCAGTGAGAAGCCCCTTGCTAGAAGCCAACACCTTGATCTTGGACTTCCCAGCCTCCAGGACTATGAGAAATAAATTTCTGTTCTTTATAAATTACCTAGTCTATGGTATTTTAACAGCATAAACAGATAAAGACAACCAGCTATGGCCACCACTGTATTATGTACATCTCTCCACTAGAATATGTTATGACATTACTGTAATTGATACTTACATATCTCTTTTATTACACTGCTAACTTCTTGAGGGCACAAACTAAATTTTATTTCTCTTTGTAGTCCTGGTACTTAATGTTGTACTTTACACACAGTAGATACTCTGCAAATGTTTAATGTTGGAAATTGATAAAAGTTAATCATCTCAAGATCTTTTAGGTACCAATTCAAATTAAATATTATAAACCAATCACTAGTTCCAGAGTGTATATTTGCCATCTTTTTCAATAGCAACATATGCTTTTCAGTGTAAGTTATTTAAAAATATTAAGATAACAGAGATTTTGAATATCATTCATAGGTAAGTCAATCTTTAAACATTTTCAGTGGTGAAAAACACAAAGAACACTTTAAACAGAAGATATTTGGTTTAGAGATCTTTGTTCTCTTAAAATCTATGACCTGAGGTCTAGTAATAGTTTTCTCATTAACATCCTTGTCCCTTGGGCTAAATTAAGTCAGCAAACTAAAGTGCTAAATAATTGTTAAAATACTTTAAAATACTGGTTATTTAAAACATATTAGGGAACTTCTCAGATATCTTCACCCTTTTTATAATTTTTAATATTTTTTTAGTCCTCTGTATATGCAGGGCTATATATATGTACACACACAATTTTTTTCTATAGATCTTCATTCATTTTATTCATGCCCACTTGCTTCCAAAAGTTGAGCTAATAAAAAATAAAACATAAGGTCTAACTATGCTAAGATGGTATTAGCCTTACAAAATGCATATAATTAATTTCTGGTTGAGCCTTAATATTCATAGTCACACCGGGACTTTAACATGGATTTGTAATGACTATGCTAGTGACATTTTAACAGCAGTCATGAATGACAATGTTAACATTTTTTAAAAACATCTATTAATATTACCACTGCTTTATTTCCTCTCCTTGGTAGCTCAAATAGTGGTGGAGTAACTTTGGCAACAATAAGGCTGTTTATATTAACCAAAGGTTTACATTGGCAAGAATATCCACCTGTCTCCACTTATAAACATCAGTAGCTCTAACCCTACTTCAGGATCCTTTCTATCACTAGTATATATTAATAGTTGTCCCTCTTTTGATAATACTGTTTTATGTTTTGTTATATTCTAAGAGTTAGAATCCAACAGACTTAGCAAATCTTACTACAACTGGTAAAATTTCCATTAAAATAACATAATTAGAAGAGTTCTACATAGTAAATTTATTTTCATAACACTAGTGGATAGTCTCTAGTCATATTTTGTTGATTATGTTGACCTTGGGACAAGTCATTTAATTCCTCTGAGCCTGGGAAAGGAATGGATTTTCTTTTTTTTTTTTCGGGACAGTCTCACTCTGTTGCCTGGGCTACAGCACTGTGGCATCAGCCTAGCTCACAACAACTTCAAACTCCTGGGCTCAAGAGATCTTCCTGCCTCAGCCTCCCGGGTAGCTGGGACTACAAGCATGTGCCACCGTGCCCGGCTAATTTTTTTCTATTTTAGCTGTTGTCTAATTTCTTTCTATTTATAGTAGAGACGGGGTCTCACTCTTGCTCAGGCTCATCTCGAACTCCTGTGCTCAAGCAATCCTCCCACCTCGGCCTCCCAGAGTGCTAGGATTACAGGCATGAGCCGCTGCGCCCGGCCAAGGAATGGATTTCTTTAGGAAAACATAAACTGGAGGTTACATTAAGCATGACTTTGGCTCATAACCTGTGGAACTGGGTTTTCACTTGATTCACTTAAAATGGGGTCTTTTAATTTTAGGATTAAGGACTCCCATGGACGAGCTTTAGCTGCAACCTCTTGAAATTGTCAGTAACATTTTGAATATACATTTTCCTACAATGATGGTCCTCAGTTATCAAGCACGTGGAGCATTTATTATGTGTCAGGAAATAGGATGGTTTTTTTTGTTTTGTTTTTGAGACAGAATCTCACTCTACTTCCCTGAGTAGAGTGCTGTGGCATCAGCCTAGCTCACAGCAACCTCCAACTCCTGGGCTCAAGCAATCCTTCTGCCTCAGCCTCCCGAGTAGCTGGGACTACAGGCATGCGCCACCATGCCCGGCTAATTTTTTTTTATATATATATTTTTAGTTGTCCAGCCAATTTCTTTCCATTTATAGTAGAGATGGGATCTTGCTCTTTGCGAGGGATGGTCTCAAACTCCTGAGCTCAAAGGAGCCACCCGCCTTGGCCTCCAAGAGTGCTAGGATTACAGGTGTGAGCCAGCATGCCTGGCCAAGGAAATAGGCTGTTTTACAAGATTTCTGATTTGATTCTCACAATAACTCTATAAAGCTGGAAGTGGGTATAGAAAATTATTACAACTTTTATCCTCATTTTACAGATGAAGAAACAATCTTAAAAGTTTTCTGCCGGGCGCGGTGGCTCACGCCTGTAATCCTAGCACTCTGGGAGGCTGAGGCAGGAGGTTCACTCAAGGTCAGGAGTTCAAGACCACCCTGAGCAAGAGTGAGACCCCCTTCTCTACTAAAAATAGAAAGAAATTAGCTGGACAACTAAAAATATATAGAAATAATTAGCTGGTCATGGTGGCACATGCCTGTGGTCCCAGTTACTCGGGAGGCTAAGGCAGAAGGATTGTTTGAGCCCAGGAGTTTGAGGTTGCCATGAGCTAGCCTGATGCCATGGCACTCTAGCCAAGGCAACAGAGCAAGACTGTCTCAAAAAAAAAAAAAAAAAAAAAAAAAAAAAGCAAGCATGACACTTTAATGTATTCATTATAATATGATTCATAACAAATTTAGGGGGCATTCCATATAGAGTTCAGACCTTAAGATTTTTCTTGTACATACATTCAACTTTTATAGCTGTCCAAAATATTTTGAGGCAAGATAGGACAGCAAAAATACCTCTAATTAAACAGTCTTGCCTTTAGTCTCTAGCTCTGTAACCATGGGCAAGTTATTTGATATTTCTTGAGTCTCAATATATTTCATTAGCTGGGTTTTTGTGATGATTAGCCATAATGTATTTAAAGTTTTAACAGTACATATTTAGAAGGTCCTCAGTAAACGGTATTATTATTCCATGATTTTTCCAGATTGCCTTCTTCACTCAAAGGGACTTGGCTGTGAGCCTATACAGACTTTCCTCATTGGTAACTCCTTCATTGCTTGGAATGTCATGATTCCATTAGCCAGGTTATTCTGTTCTACATGTATTTTTCTTCTATCTGGGAGCTCTTCTTCAGTCTTTTTTTCTCTAGCAACATCTTAAATGTTTATACTTACAATAACCTTAATATTTAGTATTATGACACTAATATGCGCCTGTAAGACAGACTGACCACTCCTTACTTACCCCAAAGTATCCTTTAGAGAATTACAAGTTGTTCGACACATGCTGCCTAGCGGGTAGCCCAAAGATCCTGGATCAACTTAGCTTTCACCACACCCTATGAAGTCTGCACATGTTCATTGAAGAGTACTGTGTAAAATACAAAACTTGGAGTATGTCCCCTTGAGGTCAGCACAGTGCTAAGGGGTGAAGAAGTAGAGAGGGATAGGAAGTTTGTATTAAATTCCAACACTTTGGGCAAGAATTTACACAATCTCATACAACTGGGAATTTTATGCAAAGTACTTTAAGCAAAGTACATAATTTCATGATGTATCACTAAAGAGGATAAAATAAACAGTTCTGAAAAAGTTGTTACAGGTGACAAATTTTACACAATTTTTAAAGATAAAGTATTGATGAGATACTATTCTAAAAATCTTATCCTATGTTGTATACAAAAATGGCATCCTACAGTTAGGATAAGTCTTTAGTGAAAGTAGAAAGAAAAAAGGCTTACCAAACAAAAAAAACTTCGAACATAGATTTAAACAAAAACTTAATCTTCCTTTAATTATCCCCCAGGTTAACTGTAAAATTTTTACTTCCTTTTTGTTTTGATATTTGAAAATTATTAAAGCTGGTAGTTTTGTCTTCTATTACTAGAATAATTTGTTTGATTTAACACTACAGACGGTGTTAATATAATGACTACAGAACATCAATGAGAATCTCAATTATCTCTTGAGACCTCCCTCATTCCAAGAGTGTGTTTAAGTGCATAATCTATTATACGAAGAAAAATGCCACATAAATCACCATGACATTATAGAACCAAATTCAAGAGAAAACAGAAGAATGTGTCAACCATTAAACTCTTTAATACTAATTCTTTGAAGTAACAATCTATAGAATGTGTACTAATGAAAGGGAATTATATGTAGCAGTTAAGAATAATGGACTTTGGAGTAAAAGAACTAGGCTTGAGTCTATGACTCGTGCTGTGCAGCCTTGGGCAAGCTACTTAATATACCTGGGCTTCAGTTCTTTCATCAGTGAAGTTAGATAATAATACTATCTCATAGAATTGTAGCCAGGACAAAAGAAAATAATACATGAAAAATCAGAGTGCTTAGCACAAAAAAAAAAAGCTAAATAATCATTAGCTAATATTTACTATTAATTATAGTTGTGTAAGATACATATCTGATGTGTGATTACATTATATATTTTTCTATTTATCCACCCTGACAGAGTGCTTAAATCTTTTTGTTAGCACTATAAAAAGTGGGTCTTAATGGAAGTTTTTCATTTCATCCATTTTATAAACATAAATGATTTATGATGATAAACAAAACATTTATATTTTAAGGATTTCTTTGTATTTGTCACAAAGATTATCAATACTTTTACATGAAAGAGCATCTACATACAGTTTTATTAGACTAATGTTTACACACAATACATAAATGCTTTCGAAATTGCAAAGTTCTTTGATAACTGCAATATTATTTTCAAATAAGCATAGTATAACCTTAAATATTACATTATTCAGACTTTGTTTTTAAAAAGAGATAAACCTGTAAGAGATCACTCCAATTTAACTGTCCGTTAACTATTTGCAGCAAAACCCAGTTCCTAGTAGCTGTTTCAGCAAATGGATGGCTCTTCTACTGCCTGGGCACCCTCTGTGACAGCTTTGACACACTTGGCCATTGTCTGTGACGCTCTGCTAATTGAATCTGAAAGATATTAAGAAAATGTGCATTTTGATAATATGCCTTTTTTTTTTTTTTTTGAGACAGATTCTCACTCTGTTGCTCCGGGTAGAGTGCAGTGGCATCATGACAGCTCACTGCAACCTCAAACTCCTGGGCTTAAGCGATCCTTCTACCTCAGCCTCCCAAAGTGCTAAGATTACAGGTATGAGCCACCATGCCCAGCCAATAATATGCCTTTTTAAAAAGCATAGCAAAACTTTATGTTGCACATATTCAGGGGGAAAAAAAGATTGTAAGTTTCTATGCAATTATATGTAACCAACAAATTCCAAAGATAAGCTCTTTATTGGCTAAATGCTTTTAATAACTACCCCCTAAGAATGATTAATTAATCATATAACAGCTAGACAACACACCAGTATGCGACCACTAAAAAATTATAGAACAGTGGCCAGGCACAGTGGCTCATGCCTGTACTCCTAGCACTTTGGGAAGCCAAGGCGGGAGAATTGATTGAGGCCAGGAATTAGAGACCAGCCTGAGCAACATAGCAAGATCCAGTCTCTACGAAAAATAGAAAAATTAGCCAGGTGTAGTGGTGCATGCCTATAATCCCAGCTACTTGAGAGGCTAAAGCAGGAGGATTGCCTGAGCCCAGTAGTTTGAGGTTGCAGTAAGCTATGACAAAGCCAGAAAGCCACTGCCCTCTAGCCTGGGTGACAGAGTGACATTCTGTCTCAAAAAAAAAATCACAGAAAAGTACTGAAAACATAGAAAAATGTAAATAATACTATTATTGAAAAAAGGTTAGAAAACAGTATATGTACTAAAATACATTGAATTGTACACTTTATGGGTGAATTAATTATGTATTCTACAATGAATATAACATTTATAACTATAAGACGTATTAAAAATAATCTTAGATACAAACTATGAAAAATTTAAAAATACACTTCTATGTGCTTTTAGATAGAAAATTATTTAAAATCATCTATCAGCTATCTCATATAATTGTTTATCAACTATTACAAGACTTTGCAGTAAACAAGTTATCAGTTGGTCTGCATCCCTTAAATATACTCTAACAATTTACATTAGAAGCACTGTTTAAGATGTCTCACATTTAAATGTTTTGATTTTTCCACCTATAATTCTCAGAAAAACTTTCACAGTTATTTGCCACTTTGAAAAATTCTTCCTGAATTGCTATAGTGATTTTCCTTACAATAGTAAAATTTTATAATTAAGGCTGGGTGTGGTAGCTTACTAGGCCTTTAATCTCAGCACTTTGGGAGGCCAAAGTGGGAGGATAGCTTGAGGTCAGGAGTTAGAAACTAGCCTGGGCAACATAGCAAGCAAGACCCCAACTCCACACACACACACACAAAATTAGATGGGCACGGTGGTGTGTGCTTATAGTCCTAGCTACTCAAGAGGCTGAGGTGGGAGTATCGCCCAAGCCTAGGAGTTCATGGCTGTAGTGAGCTATGACTGTGCTACTGTACTCTAGCCAAGGCAACAGAGTAAGATGCTGTCTTTAAAAATACATATAATAATAATAATTTTTAAAATTTTATATTTAAAACCTATTAACTCGTTTGATTTTCATACTTTGTTTACATTTCAGAAACAAAAAAATGTAGAATATAATCAGAAAATATAATTACATTAGTCCCCATGTTTGAAAACCTTCAAAGATTAAAAATGTCAAATACTACCAACTACAGGTTGGAATTATAATGCTAAATGAAATGATCTGATTCCTTCTCACCCTTCATATTTGGCAGAGTTATGTTGGCAGTTACATACCTGTCATGTAGAAGTCTTTTATAGTTAGCTGAGGTGGAACAAGTGGGTCAGCAAGAAGTTGCTGGTTCACTAGCTGCACATAAAAGGAGACCAATAATAGTATTGAAAACTAGTACTGTTGACCAGTAGATACAACATTATGAAAACTGCTCATAGGCAAGCTTTTACCTTGGAGAGCTCATTTGCTTGCTGGAAGTAATTAGCTCCTTCGACATCATCATATCGAACAAGATTAGGAGAGACTTCTTCCAATCTGTTTCTCACTTGATCCAGAGTATCATATGGAAGAGTTATACCCGCAATCTACAATATATCAGGTCTCAAAAAATGACTTAA
Organism: Indri indri; assembly: GCA_004363605.1. Classification (NCBI taxonomy): domain Eukaryota; kingdom Metazoa; phylum Chordata; class Mammalia; order Primates; family Indriidae; genus Indri; species Indri indri. Next base: position 1,880 of record RJWJ010031032.1, on the reverse strand, counting down.
AGCTTTAACACTTAAAAATGCCAAATAATATATAATTGTAACAATGGTGAAATAACGCAGTACTACTGAAAAATCTACTGGTATCCATTAGCAGTCATATGTTTATCACAGAAGCAGCAACGTGAGAAACACAAACATCAAAAATTCTAATTCATAAACAACTGTCAGTCCATTAGTAATTTATCTTTAGAAAATATTTGTTATGAAATAAATGATTTGAGACAATACTATGCTAAACCTGAATGCTTCTAACCTCTTATTAATGATACACAGTTTACGGATAGTATATTATTATGTTAAATCTCACAATGCTTATTTTTACACCAAAAAGAGCTAAAAGAAGTGGCTTTAGACAAAAGTCAATAATAAAGGCACCAATTTCAAATCCCCATTTTCTGAACACAATTTTCCTACAGAAATTATTCAAATCATCTCTGCATTTCAGACTGGTATCTTCCTTGACTTTGAAAATCATTCTAACAAGCTAACATGTCAAATATCCCTTTAGCATTGTCACTAAGAAATGCCTCAAAAATAATACCTCAGAGAGGGCTCTTATAATTTTCCAGTCTTCTCTTGCCAAGCCGGGAGGTGTTACTGCTACTTTAGTCTGCTGAGCTCTGCCCTCTGTATTGACATAAGTAGCAGATTTCTCTGTATAAGCAGCTCCTGGGAGAATAACATCAGCTATGGGAGCTCCAACATCACCATGATGTCCTGTGAGAAGATGGAAAATGGCAAACAACATTTTAGTAAAAAACTGATTTGCTATTATATATGAAGATTGTAAATCCTTTTAAATCCCATTTGTAAAATTACAAAAGTGTTTTTAAAATTAAACCAATACAGGGCCGGGCGCGGTGGCTCACGCCTGTAATCCTAGCACTCTGGGAGGCCGAGGCGGGTGGATTGTTTGAGCTCAGGAGTTCGAGACCAGCCTGAGCAAGAGCGAGACCCCGCCTCTACTAAAATTAGAAATAAATTAATCGGCCAACTAAAAATATATAGAAAAAATTAGTCGGGCATGGTGGTGCATTCCTGTAGTCCCAGCTACTCGGGAGGCTGCGGCTGTAGGATCACTTGAGCCCAGGAATTTGAGGTTGCTGTGAGCTAGGATGATGCCACGGCACTCACTCTAGCCCGGGCAAAAAAGTGAGACTCTGTCTCAAAAAAAAAAAGAAAAAAAAAAAAATTAAACCAATATAGCAATGAAGAAATAAAAATTAAAGCCCACCTCACCCCCAATTCAACTCCTTTCCCAAGGAAAATTACTGTTAAAGCATTTGGTATGTATCTTCCCAGATTATTTTATGCAAATATGTATAATATCATACACACATATATAATGGGCATATTGATGCTTACAAAGTGGAAATGGTCACAAAATGGAAATGCTCAGATGTACCAGTTAGTAAAAACTGGTAAAGTAGACTGCAATGGGGGAGGAACACAAAGTATAAAAGAGAATACGAACAATAATAATACTGGAAAAGGCATAAACAGAAAATGATAGGCCAGGCACAGTGACTCATGCCTGTAATCCTAGCACTTTGGGAGGCTGCGGCAAGAGGATTGCTTGACCCCAGAAGTTTGAGGTTGCAGTAAGCTATGATGATGCCACTGCACTCTAGCTAGCATGGGGAACAGAGTAAGACCCTGTCTCAAAAAAAAAAAGAGAGAGAGCCGGGCGCGGTGGCTCACGCCTGTAATCCTAGCACTCTGGGAGGCCGAGGTGGGCGGATCGTTCTGAGCTCAGGAGTTCGAGACCAGCCTGAGCAAGAGCGAGACCCCATCTCTACCAAAAATAGAAAGAAAATTAATTGGACAGGTAAAAATATATATATAGAAAAAAATCAGCCGGGCATGGTGGCGCATGCCTG
>RJWJ010031031.1:0-19495 GCA_004363605.1 Indri indri | reverse complement strand
CCAGCAACCTCAAACTCCTGGGCTCAAGTGATCCTCCTGCCTCAGCCTCCCAAGTAGCTGGGACTACAGGTGTGAGCCACCACGCCTGGCTAATTTTTTGTTTCTATTTTTAGTTGACTGAGTAATTTTTTTTCTATTTTTAGTAGAGACAGGGTCTTGCTCTTGCTCAGGCTGGTCTCGAACTCCTGACCTCAAGTGATCCTCCCACTTCAGCCTCCCAGAGTGCTAGGATCAGAGCCGTGAGCCACCATGCCTGGCCTCGTAGGATAAATTCTTAAGTATAATTAATGGGTTAGGGAGAATGTATATTTTAAGTTTTGATGCATATTGACTACCCTACAAAATCTTGCAATAATTTGCTCTGCAAGCAATAAATAGTGCATGACGTTCTACATTCTTTGCTTACTTATGCTAGAGATAATCAGCCTTTTGCATTTTTCTCACCTAAAAGGCAAAACAGATATCTCACTGTTTTTTTAATTCTTGTTTCTGTGACTTTTATAGAAGTTGTATTATATATCTTGCCGTATGCTTTTTGATCATTTGTATTATATTTCTTCTTTTGTGAATTACCTATTTTTAGCCTTAGCCCAATTTTCTTGAGTTTTAAAGAGTCAATTTTGGATGAAAGATGTTGACCCTTTGTTGTTGTTTTTCAGTTTGTCATTAAAAAGTTTTTTTTTAATAGTTTCTTCTTTTGCACAGAAGAGTTAAGTTTCCATGGAGACAAATCTTTTTCTTTGTGATGTTTGGCCTTGGTGTTGCACTTTGATCTCCCCACTCCAAAATTATAAAGTATTCGCTAGTGAGAGAAAGAGCAGAATTAAATTTACTAAAGACAAGAATTTAGAATCATATTGTGTTTAGGTAGTCACCATTTCTGTTCCTAAACAGAATCTAATAGGTTTGTCTGTTTATGTTGGTAGACCTGTCAATCAGATCCAGTCAGGGAAAGGGTAATTGCAAGCCAAGGGCCCAAAGTGAAGAGGGGGAACAATCACACTGGTTTTGTTTAATTAATGTGGCTGACATTTCTGTCTTAGAAGTGGGAGTTAGTGAATTCAGTCACATGAGAAAATAGCATTTGTGGAGTGTCTCAGTCCATTCAGGCTGCTATAACAGAATGGGTGGCTTATAAACAATAGAAATTTATTTCTCACAGTTCTGGTGGCTGGGAAGTCCAAGATCAAGGTGCCAGCAGATTAGGTATCTGGTGAACTAGGTATTCCTAGTTCATAAATGATGGTGTTTTTGCTGTGTCCTCATATGATGGAAGGGGTAAAGGCTCTGTCCTCATGACCTAATCACCTCTCAAAGGCCCTACCTCCAAATACCCTCACATGGGGATTTGGCTTCAACATATGAGTTTTGAGGGGGACACAAACATGCAGGGAGATCGACAGATTAATAAATCATAAAATTTTTAAATGCTTTTGTATGATTTAGAGTCTTTTCAAAGACAGTCTTAATGAAGTCAAGAAAATATGTATAGATATAAATGTGTCCAATAATCAAATATAATTTCAATTGGAGCTTACAAAGTTAATTTTCACAATATTTTAATTCAAATCGATGGCTGAATCTGCCCATACCTTTTAACGTGAATAGCATTGTGATCCACACTTCAGATCTTCCAGCTGATCTCTGCAGTTGTTGGTGTATCTGGCAATCTGACAGTTTGTGGTTATCACAATGAGGATTAGACACTTCCCAATTACTGGATACTGGAGGCATCTTTATTTCCTGGTGACCTGAATAGAAATATAATTTTCAGTTTGAGATTGAAATTTGTTGGTGAAGAAAAAAGTGATGGCATTAATCATATTCTAACTGGGCCCTCTTTTTTTCTGACACTTTTAAACATTTCATTGGTGATTAGAGTCTTGTTTCATTTTCTTTCCTGAGATAGGCTTGTACCATGGATGGTATTCTTAAACATTGTGATAAATCGCTATTCTGGGATGTTATAGGGCACTGCTATATCTTCCTTTTAATTTCATTTTCCTCATACATATTTTGATTATAAAATCAGGCAGTCTTCTTTCCCATCACCACATATATATTCTTGTGCCATTAAGCCCTTAGCAACTGATTCCCCCTGTAGCCAAAGTGTTATATTAACAGCTGCTATCTGCTGGCTACTGGCTTGGATTTGGGAAGGAGAATGATAATCACTCCAGTGCCTCTCCTTTCTCAGTTTTCATTCATCATCTACCTTCTGGTCTGGACTCAGGAAATACCCTACACTTAGTAGGGCAATGTGAGAGGAGCTGAGATCACAAAGATTTTTTCTTCCTCTGTACCAAAACTTTATTTTGCTCTATCAATGTTAATACACATATATAATTTTTAAATTTTGATACTTACATAACATTACACATGTTAGATTATTTATCTACTCTAGGTTCTCTTATAATCATTGCTATAGTAGAATTATATGTGCTCAACAGGCATACATAATTTATGTGCATTTAAAACTATTTCATAGTTATAACTATATGTGAACTCAATCCACAGACCTGCCTTCTTTCCTAAAGTTTGTTCAATCATTTCATGACTGTATAAAATCACTTGCTTTGTATCTCTCTTTCCTTTAAGACCCCAAAATATCAGCAACTTCACTGAACCCTTTTATTTTAAGAACTTGATGAAGGAAAGGAGAAATATTAGGTGATCTAATTTCTCATTTATTTTGCCTCTGGTTTCTGTGTAACTCTGGCTGAGCCACTGTTCAAAATGGGGGCGAAGATCCCAAAGGTGAATGAGGCTGCTGAGGATGGTGGTGGACAACGGCCAGTTACATTACTTCTTGGATTCCCTTAATTTAAAGTTGGGAGATACAAGATAGTTAGGTTGCAGAATTTGGACAACCAAATCTCTGCACCACAATTAAGTAGATCCGGAATTAGAGGTCTTCACTTTAAGAGGGTGGCTTTTCCAAAGCATGACAGCTAAGCCAGAGGGCTCGTTTATTCTCCCGGCATTTCTTGAGTCTGGTACTGAGCTGCTAGGACCTAGGGATACTAAGAAAAAAAGTAAAGACATATTTCCTGTTCTTGGAGCAGTAATGCTTTATCAGGGGCTACTGCTACACACACAACTCACAGTGATGCAGTATGCCAAGCACTATTATCAGAGCTCTGTAGGAAGGGTCCTAGAACCCAAAGGAGGAATAAATTGTTCAGTGAGAGGCTTTTCCAGGTATTTCACCAGGAAGATTGTGGGGATGTGGGTAGGAGTTTCCCAGAGATTGCTTTGTTAGGTAGTAAGTAGTTCATGATCTCAAGTTGTAAATGAATGGCCTGGAAGGTGACAGCCTGGGTTTGAAGCCTGGCTGCACCATTTAGCACCTCTGTAAGCTTGAGCAAGTCACCAAACCTTGCTGAGCTTCACTTAATTTGTTTGAAAAAAGGGGAAATAATATTAGTACTTACCTTTTTGGATTTGTTGTGGGATTAAGTGAGATAATACATGTAAAGTGCTTGGGATAAGCCTGGTGAATAGTAGTCTAGTCTATTTTTGCCCCTCTAAAGAGTTGCAGGTAAATCACTCTGGACAAATAATTATTGATCCCATTGTCAGAGCTCTCAAGGGTGAAAAAACTATATAAATTCTTTTGATCTTCTGAATCTGTGCGATGATTCTTCTAATCTGGAAGTTTCTTTTTTAACGTAGTTTAAATCTCAATCTGCTGCTTTTTACCAATTCTCATGCTATCCCAAAACAAATTAGGTCTAGTCTGAAATTGTCATTACTTTTTCTTTGTTCTCCAGTACTCTGATGTTAAAGCAAATCCATATTTAATTGTATAATTTCCTTCCTTTAATGTGCATAGCACTTTTGTCTGTTTTGTGGCACTTGTTACCATATATCTTTTCTCCCCCATTAACATGTCAAGTTTCTTAAGAGAAACCTTTTATCTTCTTAATTTTATCTTTCCTAATGTCTTAGCATGGTGCCTTCCACACCAAAGGCATTCAATAAATACTGACTGAATGAAGGAATAATCATGAATGCATGCAGCTGCCAAATAGCTGACATGATCTCAGACTGTCCTCATAGAAACAGAATCCCCCGAACAGGACAAAGTGGAGAAACTGAGGAGAGTGGTTAAGGTGGTGAGAAGACTGAAAACCATGATTATACATGGAATAATTGAAAACAGAGGGATGTTCAGTTTGGAGAAGAGAAACCTTATGCTTAGGAGGACTGGGATGGGGAGAGTAGGAAACAGTAGTGTCTGTCAATGAAATGTTGTCATGTGGAAGAGAGAATCAGTTTGTGACCCCAAAAGACATATAGTAACAGCTTCTGGAAATTACATGGAGAGATTTTGACTCATTGTCAAAATAACTTTCTAATAATCAGAATGACTTCCAATTAGCTGTCTTGAGAAGAAGTGAGTTTCCTGTCATTGTAAGGTGTTTAATCAGAAACTATACTATTTGTTGGGAAGGCTGTAGGGGACATACTTACTCTCAAAGGAATTGTTGTAGATGACCCCCAGAGTCTCTTTCAACTTTCATGGTCTTTAATTCTGTGTATATTTTTATATAGTATTATATATGTTACATTGTATTAAATGTATACATATTTATACATGTATATATAGTTATGGATTACGTATTCTTATTATTACCATATTGCCTAAATTAATGAAGAGTGAAAATGGCTTTTTAAAAACTTTATCTTAGATTATTTAAAAAATATTACTATCATCTTTTGCTCGGGGATATCAGTTTATAAAATATTATTCCACATGAACACTGTGTGTTTAAACTGCAATAAGTAAGTTTAAATTGTTGTTAGCAGCTCAAATGCAAATAAATACTATTTTAATTTCTTAGTTAAATCTAAAAAGAGAAACAAGTAAGTGAGCCAGAATGAATAGGTCCTGCTTCAGATGAATTGTGTATTTCAAATTTAGGACTTCATCACCACCACCACCATTGTGTCACCATCGCCATCATTGCAAACATTTATTTAGCGTTTATTTCTGTGTCTGGCTCTGTTCTAAACACATCACACGTATTAGCTCATGTGCTTTTCTTTAAATCCCAATGAGGAAAATACTGTTATTCCCAATTTTTTAAAAAAATTTATTTTGAAATAATCTGAAGCATATAGAAAAGTTGCAAGTATAGTACAATGAACTTCTGGGTAAAGGATAACTCTCTTATATTCTTCACCCAAGTTCTCCAGTTGTAAACATTTTACAACATTTGCTTTGTAATTCATCCTCTTTTTTCCTAAGTCAATCGAAAGTAAGTTGCAGAGGTGGTATCCAATTACCCCCAAGTACTTGAGTGTTTTCCTCAAAGACAAGGACCCTCTCCTGCATAATCACAGTGTTATCAATAAAATCATAAATTTAACACTGTTAATAATTCTGCTGTCTAATCCACAGACCTCATTATCATTTGTCCTAACAATTTCCTCTTTGGAAAAATATATTTTATTTCTGGTCTAGAATCCAATCCAGGATTATTAGTTAGTTGTCTTGTCTCTTTTTTCTTTAATTCGTGCCAGTTCTTCAGTCCTGTCTTGTCCTTAGTGACCTTGACATTTTTTAGTTCAGGCCTTTATGCTTGTGTATGTATGTATGTGTGTGTGTGTGTGTGTGTGTGTGTATGTATGTGTGTGTAGAATGTCCCTCATTTTGAGTTTGTCTGATGTTTCTTTGTAATTAAATTCAGGTTATTCATTTTTGGCAGGAATTTCTCCACTGTCAGGTTATTCTCTTTCCCTTTGAATTAACAAGTATTTTGTGGGGAGATACACTGAGACTATGTTAACATCCTATACTCATAAAACTTTCACTCACTTATTTTATGATGATTTATTTTTTCAAGAGATGGAGTCTTACTCTGTCACCTAGGCTGGAGTACAGTGGTCCAGTCATAGCTCATTGCAACCTCAAATGGCTAGGCTCAAGTGATCCTTCCACCTCAGCCTCCCCAGTAGCTGGGAGTACAGATGAGCACCAACCTGCCCAGCTTATTTTTAATATTTTGTAGATATGGGGTCTTGCTATGTTATGAGGCTGGTCTCAAACTCCTGGCCTCAAGCAATCCTCCTACCTCAGCTTCCCAAAGTGCTGGGATTACAGGCATGAGCCCCCACGCCCTGCCAATGATTCTTGCTTGAATAAATTATTACTGTGATGATTGCCAAGTGGCAATTTTTCTAATTCCAACATTTTCCATTTACTAGTTGGTATTCTGTCATAAGGAAGTTTTTTCTTTTCCTTTTTTTTATTCATTTATTTTCTCTCCTTTTTAAAATTCATTTATTTTCATCAGTATGGATTTGTGGATTTCTATTTTATTCAATAGATTATAATTCATAACTATCATTATTGATTGTGATGCTGAAATGGTCCCAGTTTTGGCCATTGGCACACCCTTCAAGCTGGTTCCTGTGTCCTGTTGACATCTCTATATTATTCTGGGAGTACCTCCTTACATTGTACTGGAAGATGTTTCAGGCTTATCTTGTACTTTTCCTGACCCAACCTCTTCAGTCATTTCACCAGCTATTTCTCCCAGGATCTCTGGTTCCTTTTATTTGAGAATGCATTTTTAGAACCAAGATCTAGATGGTAGGTGCGGTCATTGCTACTGGGGTGTTACTGTTTTTAAACCATTTGAGCAGACAGAGCTAGGAAATTCACAAACATACACACACACATACATCTATATCTCTTTCTGTATTTTCCCATCTATTTATACTAAAACCCATGAGTTTACTCCAATATCTCCAACTCTACTCCAATACCATAGACCTCATTCTAGTCTTCACCCTTTTTCTGTATGCAACCTCCTTCTCTGATGGTGAAAGTTCTGGCTCCCATTATCCTTGAGATTGGTTGTGTTATCTTTCATATAACCAAACTCCTGACCTCACAGACCACCCCCTTAGCCCTAATCCCTCCTTAGACCCAGTCCTACTGACCCCACCAGCCTCCTCTTGGCCATAAATTAAACAACTAAAAAGTTGTGGAGCAGGAATTCAAACCTCAAAGCTGCTAGTTACTTGACATTGGGGCTCTTTATTGGGTCTTCGACCCTAACAAAACCTGTTTGCTCCTGTGAAGATAGATGTTCATGGAAAGTGGGCTCTTGGGCTAATGAGATGAAGATTTAACCAGGCTGAATGTCAGCCCGCAGGGATTTACCTTCCCTAAGGAACATAAGAGGATGAAGCCAAATGCTGCCACCTGCCACGAACCACAGTGAGAGTATTCTCCAAAATTGATGAGGTTCAGGAACTAGTCAACCAATACCCCTAATGCCACAAATATCCCACTATGTTTTATTATATCAATAACACATTCCACTAAGACATAAACATATTACTGTGCTCTATTTATAAAGATAGAAATATTGCTTTTATTAGCAACTTCCTAAATTGAAATTCTAGGATATGGATGATGGTGTCTTCTGTTTTAGTGCTAACTTCGTTTCCTGGTCCAGAAGATCAGAAATATGTTCATGTTTTAGAGAACAGCATGAGGTCCATCTGTTCAGGTCAGATTTTTCCACATTACCATAAAGATTTACGGGGTGGTAACTTATATAAGAAAAGCCAATGGTAATTATATTCTTTGCTGCCAGTTGGAATCTACATTATATTTTTGGGTAGTCATGAAAACATAGTTTTATATGTATATGTATATATATACATACACACATATTGAATTAATTCTTTCAAACACAATGATAAAACATCTTCCTCAGTTTGTGTAGTATTTCACCTCTGTTTTAGTTTACTAGACATCATCCATTCAAATTTTCTCTGTAATATGGTCTGTTTATCCACAGTTTTCCTTCCAACAGAAGGCACAGAAATACAAGAGCTACAGTTGGCTTCCTGGGTGGCTATTCTTGTCTGACTGAAATACAGAGTAATGATTTCTTTTTTCCTCTGATGAAAAGAGCATGATTTCCCCCACAGATTTTAAAGTAAATACATACTTATATAAAAAAATTTAAAAAGTAAAAAGAAAATACTGAATAATTGAAATTTCACCATCTGCAAGTATAAACATAAAATGTTTTGTATAAATGGAATCACAATGAATACTCTTTTATACCTTTCTTTTTACTCAGCCATATAACATGAAGGTTTTCTTATGTCAATATATATACACATAAATTATCCTTTTAGATGGCTGCTTAATATGCATTGATGTTTTTATTTAAATAGTACTGCATTAATGAGCAGTTAGGTTATTTCCAATTTTTCATTATGTAAAGAAAGCCATGGTGAATATTCTTGCATGCACATCTTTATGTATTTTACTAGGGATCTCCTTAGGATCTATTCCTGGAAATGGCATTGCTGGGTCAAAGAGGTCACACATTTTAAATTTTGATGCATGTTGCAGGTAATATTAACTCTTGATGAGATGGATTACACCCCTTTGTTCTTCATATACAAGGTCCCTGTCAATGACAGGACTTGGTAAAGTCTCTTTTCAACTTTGCAGTAACTGTATATACATACAGACACACACACATGTGTGTGTGTTCTCCTGCAGACATTATAGAAGTGAGTGATTTTTAATAAATCTAGACATGCTACTTAACCAACCAGGTGCTGTCAAGTTTCATTCAAAATTTGACTTGTATTTTGGTCTGAAACAAGATGGCATCTGGTAACTGTTTCTTAATTGCCTTATCTTACGTGATTTTAATGAAATGTAGTAAATGGGAAGAGGTGACTGAGTTGTAATTTTAGTGAGTGGCATCTACAGTGTGAAAATCAGTTATGATTAAACCAAACTTGTAAAATTTTGAACTAATTCATTTGGCATTTTGATAAGTCTTGACCCTAAGAGGGATTTCAGGCTTGGCTTTTTTGTAGATAAACATCAGCAAGAATAGGGTAAATGTGAGCAGGTGGTGTATGTAGTTTGTGAGGGATTTGAGAGTAGATCCTGTTGATCCTGGGGTGTTCCTTTTTGGTTCAGGGATGGGTGCATGTTCTGGGGAGTTGGAAGGCTTTGAACTGAGCTGGGCTGTTTGATGCTGTCTCATGAGCGTTAGGTAAATAAATGACAAACAATCAAGAAGTACAACTTTAACAAGCATATTGGAACAGCCCAGTAACTTACATTTAATTAGCATCTAACCTAATTGGCAATTTAACTATTTAGATACGTACAAAAAAGATCATGGAAGTAGAAAAGGGTCCTTTTATTCCTGCTCCTCCCCCTGCTAGTGATGCTTCCCGCCCACCCTTCACAGATTTGCCCAGCACAGCTGAATGAAAGGTGCTGATTCACAGCAAAGTGAGTCTGCTTTTCTTTTAAGATAGTAGGAAAGTAAGAGGTAGATGATAAATGTGTTCATCGAGAATGGCATATTTTATGCAAATTGATAAGTCTACTGCTTCAGAGATTAGGAAGGCTCTTTCCTGGAAGGGGGAAGTAAATGTCTATTATAAATGGTGAAAGACTTGCATTCCAGCAAGTTCTTAGCTGCCAGCCGACACATTCATCACAGTGTGCCAGGATGGATTTTAAAACGTCATAACATAAATTGCTCTGCTCCAAATGAGGCACTATCACCTTCACACAAGCCAAATCAACCTGCTTGTTTGAAAACTGCCATGTAGGCTTTTTTTCAACCTCGGTTAACCTTTTCCTTTCCTGGTATGCACGGTTCATTACAGTCTACTAAAGTCATTTACCACCACTGAGTAGAGAGGGGCCAGGCTTCAACTTTGCCTACACAGCAACTAACAGGTCCAGGAGCTTTCAAGCTGATGACAGGACTAAATGTTTAGCCCACCTCTAACCAGACTGATAACTCTCATCTCTAACTCTTCTTTTCCATACCTTCCGGTCTTATTTAATTCTTTCTTTTTTCTTAGTCTTTTCTCTCCCAGAACCCACTGTTAACTCCTAGCAGCTAATGCACAGATGATAAGCCCCTAGTTATCGTTTTCCCTTCCCTAACTCTCTGCTTTAGAACTATCAGCAGAGTCTCCAGCTCAAACTTGGGCTAGCCCTCCTGTTTGATGCATTTCTTCCCACTTCTCCTTCCAGCTCCCACCTCAGTCCCATCAGATCTCTCTCTTTACCTCCCCTCATCTACAAGCTCCTTAGCTATAAGGATTTTCCCCTCATATAACCCAGACTCACACAGCCTAGTAAAATTCTGAGGCCTCTCTCCCATTCTCCCATTCTCCCATAGCCCAGTGTGTTAGTCTGTTTTGCATGACTATAAAGGAATGCCTGAACCTGGGTAATTTATAAAGAAAAGAGGTTTATTTGGCTCACAGTTCTGCAGGCTGTACAAGAAGCATTGTGCCAGCATCTGCTTCTGGTGAAGGCATCAGGGAGCTTCTAATCAAGGCAGAAGGTGAAGGGGAAGCAGGTGTGTCACATGGCGAGAGAAGGAGCAAAAGAGAGAGAAGGTGATGCCAGGCTCTTTTAAACAACCAGTTCTCCAGTGAACTGATAAAGAACTCATTCTCAAGGGGGAGTTACCAAACCATTCATGAGGAATCTACCCTCATGACCCAAACACCTCCCACCAGGCCCCACATTCAACACTGGGGATCAAATTGCAACATGAGATTTGGAGGGGCCAAACATCCAAACCATATCATCCAGTTCAGCCCAACACTTCTTAGCTCCCTTAGACTACAGAGCCCACTCTGGAATCCAGCATCCAATACATTTCCTAGTCCAATTAAGCAGCCTTAATCTCCAACCCAGCCTGTCACACCCCAGCTTCAGCTGAATTAAACCCCATCGAAGCCCACACTCTCTTGGGAAGCTTCTCCTTTTCAGCCCAGAATAAGGATTCACTTGTACCCAGGTAACTCTCTTTTAAGCTGATTTTAGCTAACATACTGAGGAGCTTATCATTCAGCCTGGTGTGTCCTGAATTTTTTCCAGGCTACAATCAATGAGCTATCATCCAGTCCTGGCACTCTTGTACATCTGTTAGCACTGCAGGGAGTCATCCTCACAGAGGTTGTCACCGCTGACCTGTCACCAGCAAGGTGCGGTGATGAAGATGGATTTGGACTGATTCGTCTACATTCCTCCCCTGGTTCTTCTAAGTGAGAAGATGCACTTGCATGGTGGTTGGCAAGGTCAGGGGTGCAGTCAGTGGCTCTAGAAACAAAAGTTAGCTATTGCTACAGTAATACAGAGCTGCACCCTATTTAAATGATGGACTGCTAAGGTTAGACCACCAAAACCAGATTCCAGAATGTAAAAAGCTTGTCATTCCTCAGACGCTCAAAGTAAATTTTTTATCAAGTACAAGGAGGTCAAGGATAAAATATTCTAGAAAAATCATATTCTACTGATTTTTGAGCCAGATATCAGTTTCCCACTAGCCAATAATGTGAATATAAATACCAGAGTTCACCCCCAAGAATCTCTGAAATAATATATTTAGCATAATTATCTAAGAACTACCATGATATAGTCGTGTCTACAAATTGTGTGGGAAAATCCCCAGTTTATAAGCAATTTAAAGTCCAGTCTAAAATTTTATTTTTTTTACTCTGAAAAATCTAAAATGTGGAAGAGAATCACTTCTGACTATTGTAAATAAAAAGTACTAAGTAAAATTAAGCAATCATTTTAAATACAGGATTTAATTAATTATCATAATATTTCTGGTAAATATTGAGATGACTACTTTTTGACTACTTTTTTTTGGAGACAGGGTCTCATTCCATTGCCCAGGCTAGAGTGCAGCGGATCATCATAGCTCACTGCAACCTTGAATTCCTAGGCTTAAGCAATCCTCCTGCCTTAGCCTCCTGAGTAGCTGGAACAACAGGTAGCTAGAACACAGCTATCACACCTGGCTAATTTTTCTATTTTTTTGTAGGGACAAGGTCTCACTATGTTGCTTAGGTTGGTCTCGAACTCCAGGCCTTAAGTGATCCTCCTACCTTGGCCTTCCAAAGGCAGGATTAGAGGTGTCAGCCACCTCACCTGACCTAAGATGACTACTTTGAAGTATTTTGAAATAAAGATACTTTTCTTATTTCATAAAGCTACTTTTAATATATTAACATTTATTGCTCTTGAGTTCAAAGTATATCTTATTCTAGCCACCAAAGCATTTAGAAAATGGAAAATAATAATAAATAAAATAATAATAAAAACTAAATTTTTTGTCTTTTATATTCCAAATACTTAATGCTAAAAAACTTAATACCCTTACTCCATTCATTGAATCCAATTTCATTGCCATCTCAGTTCTTCCTTTTCAGGATCTGCTTCAAATGACAAGGAGGTGTGTGTATTGGGGCTCAAAGCCTTTCCTATTTTCATATAGAAAGTTCTTCAGTGATGTAGCTCAAAATATAGATGTTCTTTCAGTCCAACTACTTTGCAGAAATGCTGATCCCTCTCCCAGCTGAATCTTGGCCAGGCATTTCTGACAATCCTGGGATAGCACAGGGCCTAGGGCAGGCCAAACTGGGCAATGGGTTCCTCAGGGATCTGGAACCAGTGTTCTCAGCACACAGAGTCAGAATTGCTGCTGAGTGGCTAACAACTGTAAGGACAATCTCAAAGGTGAGGCCAGGACAGAAATGGAACAATGAATAGCAGAATCTGTGATAGCTGATATAGGATGGGACAAAGCTGAAGAAGCAGTTGTAGAATGTACTTCGGGACTGAGTCTTTATTTTTATTCAATCAACTTTTATTAAATGTGCTCTGTGTGCCAGGAACATAAATATGAATAAGAACTCTTTGGCCTTTATGCAACTCACAGGTCACAAAGGAGATTTTGACTTGGCATGCTCTGTTTACTTATTTTTTTTAATATTTGTGTAATTTTAAGGGGGTACAAGTGCAGTTTTGTTACATGGATATATTGCACAGTAGTTATATCTGGGTCCTTAATGTAGCCATCACCTGAATAATACACATTGTACCCATTAAGTAATTTCTCATCCCTCACTCCCCTTCCACCCCGCTACCCCTCCTGAGTCTCCAATGTCTATTATTCCATTCTCCACGTGTACATATTATTTAGCTCCCACTTATAAGTGAGAACATGAGGTATTTGACTTTGTTTCTGAGTTATTTTACTTAAGATAATGGCCTCCAATTCCATCCATGTTGCTGCAAAAGACATAATTTCATTCTTTTTTATGACTGAGTAGTATTCCATGGTGCATATATGTGTGTGTGTGTGTATTTATATATATTTTCTTTATCCAATTGATGGACATTTAGGTTGATTCCATATCTTTGCTACTGTGAATGCTGCTGTGATAAACATACAAATGCAATATACTTATTTATTTTCCTTTGGGTAGGTATCTAGTAGTGGGATTGCTGGATTGAATGGTAGTTCTATTTTTAGTTCTTTGAGAAATCTCCATACTGTTTTTCATAGAGGTTGTGATAATTTATATTCCTACCAACAGTGTATAGTGCTCCCTTTCCTCCACATCCTCTCCAACATCTGTTATTTTTTTAACGTTTTAATAATAGCCATTCTGACTGGCATAAGATGGTATCTTATTGTGGTCTTGATTTGCATTTTATGATGATTAGTGATGTTGAACATTTTTTCATATGCTTATTGCCCATTTGTATGTTCTATTTTGAAAAATGTTCATGTACTTTGCCCACTTTTTTTTCAAATTTCAGAATATTATGGGGGTACAAGCATTTTGGTTACATGAATTACTTTTGTATAGTTTAAGTCAAAGTTGTGTGACCATCACCCAGATAGTGTGCATTGTACCCATTAGGTGTGAATTTACACATCCCCTCCTCCCCCCCACCTGCTTGATTTCCACTGAATTTTACTAACATATGTACACGTGAGTGTTGGTCATTTAGTTCCAATTTAATAGTGAGTACATGTGGTGTTTGTTTTTCCATTCTTGTGCTACTTCTCTTAGGAGGATGGTCTCTAGTTCCATGCAGGTTGTTACAAAAGGTATTAGTTCACCATTTTTTTTTATGGCTGAGTAATACTTCATGGTATACATATACCATATTTTATTAATCCACTCATGTATTGATGGGCACTTGTGTTGTTTTCACATCTTTGCAATTGTAAATTGTGCTGCTATAAACATTTGAGTACAAGTGTCTTTTTTATAAAATGTCTTTTTTTTCCTTTGGGTAAATACCTGGTAGTGGGATTGCTGGATCAAATGGTAGGTCTACTTTTAGTTCTTTGAGGTATCACCATACTACTTTCCATGGAAGTGGAACTAGTTTGCAGTCCCACCAACAGTGTATCAGTGTTCCTTTCTCTCCACATCCACACCAGCATCTGTTGTTTTGGGACTTTTTGATAAAAGCCATTCTCACTGGAGTTTGGTGGTATCTCATTGTGGTTTTGATTTGCATTTCCCTGATGACTAAAAACATCGTGCATTTTTCCATATGTTTGTTGGCCATTAGTCTATCTTCATCAAATAACCCCATTAAAAAGGGGGTAAAAGACATGAACAGAAGCTTTTCAAAACAAGATAGACTAATGGCCTTTGTCCACTTTAAACAAGATGATTTGTTTTTTTGTTGTCGAATTGTTTTAATTCCTTATAAATTCTGGATATTAGCCCTTTGTCCAATGCATAATTTGCAGATATTTTCTCCCATTCTACAGGTTGTCCATTCTGTCTGTTGATCATTTCTTTTGCTGTTCAGAAGCTTTTTGGTTTAATTAAGTCCCATTTGTCTAATTTTATTTTTGTTGCATTTGCTTTTGAGGTCTTAGTTATGAATTTTTTTGCCTAGACCAATATCCAGAATACTTTTTCTTAGATTTTCTTCTAGTATTTTTATAGTTTTTGGCCTTATATTTAAGTCTTTAATCCATCTTTAACTGATTGCTGTATATGAGAGATAAGGATCCAGTTTCATTCTTCTGCATATGGCAATCCAGTGTTCCAAGCATAATTTATTGAATAGGATATCCTTTCCCCAGTGTATGCTGTTGCTGACTTTGTTGAAGATGAATTGGCTGTAGGTATGTGGCTTTATTTCTGGGTTCTTTAGTCTGTCCCATTGATCTATGTGTCTATTTTTATACCAATACCATGCTGTTTTGGTTATTATAGCCTTGTAGTGATTTGAAGTCAGGTAATGTGATGCTTTCAGCTTTGTTCTTTTTGCTTAGGTTTGCTTTGGCTATTCAGTTTCTTTTTTGGTTCCACATGAATTTTAGGATTGCTTTTCTAATTCTGTGGAAAATGATGTTGGTATTTTGATAGGAATTGCATGAAATCTGCAGATTGCTTTGCGTAGTATGGTTATTTTGATGATATTGATTCTTCTGATCCACGAACATTGGATGTTTTTCCCTTTGTTTGTGTTATCTACAATTTCTTTCACTAGTGTTTTGTAATTTTCCTTGTAGAGATCTTTTACCACCTTGGTTAAATATATTCCTAGGCTTTTTTTTTTTGGTAGCTGTTGTAAATAGGATTGACTTCTTGATTTGGTTCTCATCTTGATCATTATTGGTGTATAAAAATCATCTTGATTTTTATATGTTGATTTTGTATCCTGAAACTTTACTGACTTCATTAATCAAATCCAGGAGTTTTTTGGAGGAATCTTTAGGATTTTCTGGGTATAAGATTATCATCAGTGAACAGAGATAATTTGACTTTTTCTTTTCCAATTGGGATGCTTTTATTTCTTTTTCTTGCCTGATTGCTCTGGCTAGGACTTCCAGTGCTATGTTGAATAGAAGTGGTGACAGTGGCATCTTTGTCTTCTTCCAGTTCTTAGGGGGAATGCTTTCAACTTTTTCCCATTCAGTATGATGTTGGCTGTGGGTTTGTCATATATGGCTTTTGTTATTTTGAGGTATGTTCCTTCTATTCCTGGTTTGATGAAGCATAGAAGGAACACCTTTTTTTTACCATAAAGGGATGCTAAATTTTATCAAATGCTTTTTCCGCATCTATTGAGATGACCCTATTGTTTTTATTTTTAATTCGGTTTATGTGGTGAATCACATTTATTGATTTGCATATGTTGAACCTCCCTTGTATCCCTGGAATGAAACCCACTTTATCATGGTATATTATATTTTTGATGTGCTATTAGATTTGCTTTGCTAGTATTTTATTGAGGATTTTTACATTTATAATATATTCATGAGGGATATGGGTCTGTGGTTTTCTTTTTCTGTTGTGTCCTTGTCTGACTTAAGTATCAGGGTGATACTGGCTTCATAAAATTTTTTTGGAAGGATTCCTTCCTCTTTGATTTTTTGGGAACAGTTTTAGTAGGATTGGTACTAGTTCTTTGTACATTTGGTAGAATTCAGCTGTGAATCCATCTAGTACTGGGCTTTTTTTATAGGGAGTTTTTTTTTTTTATTACCGATTCAATCTTACTACTTGTTATTGGTCTGTTCAGGTTTTCTATTCCTTGTTCAGTTTTGGGAGGTTGTATGTTTCCAGGAATTTATCCATTTCCTGTAGGTTTCCTAGTTTGTGAGCATACAATTGTTTGTAGTAGTCTCTGATGATCTTTTATATTTCTGTGGTATCAATTGTAATGTCTCCTTTTTCATTTCTGATTGTTTTCATTCAAATCTTCTCTATTATTTTTATGGTTAGTGTAGCTACAGGTCTATCAACTTTATCTTTTCAAAGAATCAAAGAACCAACTTTTCATTTTGTTGATCCTTTGGTTTTTTTTTGGTCTCGATATCATTTAGTTCTGCTCTGATTTTTGTTATTTCTTTTCTTCTGCTAGCTTTGGGTTTGGTTTGTTCTTATTTTTCTAGTTCCTTGAGGTGTGACATTAGGTTGTTAATTTATGATTTTTCTATTTTTTTGATGTAGGCATTTAATGCTCTAAACTTCCCTTGTAGCACTGGCATGCTTCCTTTAGATGGTACCTGGATCTGTTGGAGGAGTGGACATAGCAGATTAGGGAGCCACTCTGGGCTATGCACAACCCAGAAATCTTTAGATATGCTGGTAAGTCCTGCCTAGCATCATTGTGGGAGGAGATAGAGTCATAGTATGATTGTTTCTGACTTCTCTGTGGCTCTGAGTCTTCTCAGAAGCAGCACTTTAAAAATCAGAGTTCTGAGTGAATTTTAGTATGTGCTCATTGGCCCTTACCCTTTGCCCCTAGGCTAGCTTGGCCTAAACAGAGATTTAAGTAGAAGCAATTGGGAGGTGGACAGGATATGTAAAGGATTTATAAGGAACCAAATTTGTCTTGATAACTTTATTTCCAGAGAACTAAGTAATCGCATAAAATTGAAAAGGTCCCTAATAAAAGATTGCTTGAAGGAATTATTCAGAGTCTATCCTAATTGGTGATCCTAAATCCTTATTCACCACAATTAACAAGTGTTTCTTCAGTGTGAGCTCAAAGTGTCATCTACATATCTTTTATGAAATACTGTGTTATTACCCCAGACTACCAATCAACCCTGGTTGATTCTTTCAAAAATCTATTCTAGCTCTCTTGATAAACTGTAGACTATTTTTCCAAAATAATAATTACATGAGGAGCAAAATGTAGGCAAATTGTTTTCTATAAATTACTGTTATACATTATCCCATCTCATTAAGAAAACAGTTTGTAGTAATTTAAGGTTATTAGAAGGTATCAATAGTATTATCTTCTCAGTCTTTGATTCATTAGACCAGCAATATATGAGAAAGAATATTCTTTTATAAATTTCAAAATATTAATGCTTTATTGACATCTGTATTAAATTAATATTGTTTAAAGAAGAGTAGGCCAAGTATGGTAGCTCATACCTGTAATCTCAGTACTTTTTGGGATGCTGAGGCAGAACGTTTGCTTGAGGCCAAGAGATCAAGACCAGTCTGGGCAACATAATAAGACCCTGTCTCTAGAAAATTTTTTAAAAAAATTAACAAGCAATGTATTCACAAGTTTTAGGAATTAGGATGCTACTTTGCTGTGTGGTATAGAAGAGCTTGGGCTTTGAAATATGGTAGTAATGTTCATTGGGTGTCGGGCAGGTGGGAGTGGGGAGGAGGGGATGGGTATATTCACACCTAATGGGTGCAGTGCACACTGTCTGGGGGATGGGCACACTTGTAGCTCTGACTCAGGTGGGGCAAAGGCAATATACGTAACCTAAACATTTGTACCCCCATAATATTCTGAAATAAAAAAAGTGTGCTCAATTAGCCATTAAAAAAAAAAAAGATATGCTTGGATCTGAGTCTTGGCTCTACCATTAACTGGTTATGTCACTGACTAACTGGCAAGTCACCAACCTCTCAGAACCTATTTCCTCACCTGTAAAATGGGTATTATAATAGCTACTTCATAGAGTTGTTCGGACCTTCAAATGAAAAAATCAAGTTCTTAGTATATGCCTAGCACAGAGAAGGTGCTAAATAAACATACCTATTATTATAATTAGAGAATCTAAAGCCATATTTAGAGCCGAACAATCTAAAAGAGTATATACATCCCAGGTGCCTGGAAGCATCTGTGATTGATATTTCCTGTGATTTCATTTTTCCTTTAATTGAATGGTTACCTCAAATCATTCTAGGACCAAACAGTATATTGACCCTAAATAAACACATAAAATATTAATGAAGACACACTATAGTTCATTTTAAGTCTTAGCCAGTTTTTCCTCCATAGATGATGTCTGAATGGAGAACAAAGAGGCAAACATGAATACTTAATTTTTCTCTTACTCTTTTACAATCTTCTCTTGGCCATCAAAAACCATGCCTTTGTTTATGGAAAAAAAAATTTAAAAATACCACTTGGTTGAGTTTATAAACATAAAAATAAATATAAAAAACCATGCCTTTATTAACATTCAGTGGGAAAACTTCAAAATTGTTATCTGTTCATTTTCACACATGTGGCTTTTCCTGTGATGGTGTGGATCTAACCTTGCATATGAGAGTGGTGGTAGCTGGTCATCCCATTTGCTTTTCAGATGACTGACGTTAATGAGTGATCTATTGTGTTCAAAACCCATTGTTGGATCCATATTAACTATCTGTTAAAAAAGGTATTATAGAATATTTAATGACACAGAAAAATGTTTACAATGTATTATAAAACGGGGAAGTTATAAAGTAAGATATAATGCTTGATACAATTTTTGAAAAAAATATTTTGGAAGGGTCAGTAATTATCTCTGGGTGGCAGGGTTCTAAGTGATTTTTATTTTCTTTGCTTTCCCACATTTCTGAGTTTTCTATGATAAACGTATATTGCTTTTGTAACAGGAATAAAAAAAGATGCTGTTTTTCTTTTTTATTTATTTATTTATTTATTTATTTATTTTTATTTTATTCCAAGGTATTGTGAGGGTACAAACACTACAGTTACACTTTATGCCTTTGCCTCACCCAAGTGCGGGTTTAAGGCGTGCCCTTCCCTCCCCCCCCTTAGTGCTCCCCGTGTCCTTTAGTTGTTGATTTGCCCCCCCATCCCCCTAATCCCTAGAGAGTATTTCTGCCATGTGATCAACCTAGTGTTGATCAGTTAGAACCAGTT
>RJWJ010031030.1:0-19496 GCA_004363605.1 Indri indri | reverse complement strand
GCATGCGCCACCATGCCCGGCTGATTTTTTTCTATATATATATTTTTAGCTGTCCAATTAATTTTCTTTCTATTTTTTTGGTAGAGATGGGGTCTCGCTCTTGCTCAGGCTGGTCTCGAACTCCTGAGCTCAGAACGATCCGCCCACCTCGGCCTCCCAGAGTGCTAGGATTACAGGCTTGAGCCACCGCGCCCGGCCTATAAAAAATTCTTTAAGGAAACAGGCTAAAATTTGGGAAGTCAATCAAGAAAAATTAGGTACATTTTCCTAAAGCCAGAAGACACTGGTTAATTTAACCATGGATGGCCACAAGAGGGCAGACAAGTCAAAGCTCACTGTGGCTGAGCTGGAGAAAGCAGTGCATCCACAGAAAATACCAAGAGAAAACATTATCTGTTGTTTAAAGACCATTTGCAGTGCCTTTAAACTTGGACAGAGCCTTTGGCTAGCAGACCAGCCTTTCACAGAATTATCTTTCTGTGATATAAAATGCTTCTTAATTGCACAATGGACCAGTGGAAAAATTATGCTTTGGGAACCTGGCTCAGCTGACAGGCACATGTGCTAATAATACATGGCAGGCATACCTGGAATGCCAACAACAGCACTCATCATTGGCTACCTTACTTCAATTTTCCCCACCCATCTCAGGCACATCCTAACCACTGCCCAAGCCAACACCTAACTATGTGTATAATATCTGGAGCATGATTTTAATTTAGGTTCTCCTTTTCCTTTTGGTCAACTGGGGAAGTTGTTGGTCTTAAGGACTCACATCAAAGTCAGAGGTAAGGCCACCAGACAGAAGTTCTGATAAGTGAGTCTGTCTCAGCAGGCTGAGGTTGGTGGGAGTCTTCAGTTCTCACTAACTAGGATACAACATGAATGTTAACACCTAAATAAAAGGGTTGAGAATTTCATCAAACTTTTGACAGGCTATGGCTGGATTTTGCAAAGTACCATAAACTCTTTTTCTGCTTTGATCTCTTGCCAAATGTCTGTCATTAAAGATGCACAGGCAATCTTATTTAGTAGGTTGATATTCTGCCATCAGCTAGAAGTAGTTTTCCTCTACTCCTGACCAATGCTAGTATCACAAGCATTTTCTTTCTCCCATATCTTGGAAAAGGACACCATTTAGTTTCAGATATTAGGTACTTCAACTGCAGGTGAATTTGCTATCCTGAAATTCTTGTTGTATCTCCAGCGAACCACACTATCTTGTCTTAGACTTTGCTATACTGTTCCCTCTGTCTAGGACACTTCACTTCCCCTCTTGCTTGCCTACTTCTATAATACTTGCCTTTTAATAGCGATCTCCAATATTTTTGGCACCAGGGACTGGTTTCATGGAAGACAAATTTTCCACGGATGGCAGGGGCGGTGGGGGGGCAGGGAGAAGGCAGAGCTCAGGCAGTGATGCCAGAGATGGGGAGTAGCTGTAAATACAGATGAAGCTTTGCTCGCTTCCTTTGCTCACCTCCTGCCGTGCAGCCTGGTTCCTAACAGGCATCGGACTGGGGAGTTGGGGACTGAGTTTTATTAGACTGTAGCTTGGGTGCCCTCTTCTCCAGAGGCCTTCCTTTACGCCTCTAAAACTGGGTTCCATGCTCTTTCCAAGTGTAATCACAGTAGCTCCCTCTACAGAATTGTGGTGTAGCAATTCTCACAGTGCCTGTTTACTTGGGCTCCACATTATAAGCTTGAAGGCAGGAGTTGTGTCTTAATCACGGTTGTATACTCAGCATCCAGTGATGCTTAATAAATATTTGTTGACTGAATAACTAAAGTAAAAGAAAGGCCAGGTATTGTAGGACAGATTCTTCAACAAAAGTGCCCCATCTTCTAAAATGTTGTAGATTTAGTCTTCAAACATTATTTACTACATATGATTTAAAATACAAAAAGGTAGTAATTCCTCACACAAGAATATTCATAGCCATAGCCATCCCATATTTCATATTGGCAATCATTTTAGAGATTTGCACAACATAATTCTGATAGAAACATAGATGAAGGGGGCAATGTTGTCAATAATGGTCATAAATTAGTGAACTAAATTATCATCATCTTCTTTTAGAAATAGGTTCTATTCATTTTATTTTAGATAGTCATATTTAGCAATCTTTTTCTTTATATTAATAGCTTCTATTTTTACTTGCATATTTAAATAAGTTTCCTAAAAAATAGCTCATTAAATTCATCTACAATTTATTGTGATATATGGTTTAAGATAGAGCTATCTAACTTTATTTTTTCCCCAAATAGTTAATCAGCTATTGCAATACTATCTGGTTATTGACCCATTTCCCCCCACTGACTTGAAATTCTACCTTAATTATATAGTAAATATTTTCATGTACTTAGGTCTATTTCTGGACTATTTGGGCAATGTCTGCTATGTTGATCTGTTTCTTTCTTGTACTAGCACTATGGTTTGTAATAGTTTCCAATATCTGACTTTGAAAGTCTCATCTTCTCATCTCAATAGCACTATTGGCTTATAATAGTTTCCAATATCTGACTGAAAATCTCATCTTCTAAATTTTAGAAGTGAGTGCCCAATTTCACCCACTTATTCTTCCAAATGAACTTCAGAATGACTATTAGGTTTCCCCCACCCTAAAAATCCCTTTAGAATTTTGACTGAATTTAGCAGGTATAGTGGCTCATACCTGTTAATCCCAGTACTTTGGGAGCCTGAGGTGGGAGAAGTGTTTGAGGCCAGGAGTTAAAGTTTGAGAATTCTGACTGAATTGCATTAAATTTTGGAACTTGGGGAAAAATCCCATCTTTTCAATATTGATTTTTTTCCCATTCGGGCACACAGACTGTCTCACCATTTATGTAAGTTTTCTCTTTTGCCCTCAATAGAATACTGTAGTTTAAAAAATTTTCAGTCCTGTGATTTATTACATGGATGCCTGCATATTTTATTGTTCTATCTGTGCATGAGACTTTTTTACATTATATTTTGAACTGGTTATTGCTGGCAATATAGAAAAGCCATTCGTGTTTATATATTTATAGTTATTTATAGCTATATATATTAGCTAGTTCATTAAAGTTTTTAAAAATGAATTCTTATAAATTTTTTATTTGATAAACCACTCATCAAAAAGTAAAAACGTAAAAAGTTATTCATCAAAATAAGGTGAACAAGTGTTTCCACTCACAAATAAGACAGAAATACTTATAAATGGAATGTTTATAACCGTAAGTTAAGCAAATAATTTAATGTAAATTTTACAACCTAATTCTCTATGGATTTGCATAGTCTCAAGTATAAAGTACCTAAAGAGTTTTATTTATTATCAAGACTATTTTAATTTACATTTAGGTATATTTATGATTTTTATAGAAAAAATGAAATTATATATATCCGACATAAGACTATTATCAGGGAGGAAGTGGTAATACCTATCTTTAACTCTTTTCGTAGAAAATAAAAGGGTAAAAAGATCCATTCACTAAACTGTGAGCTTTTTGACACAGGGACTGTGTCTTATCTTTATATCCTAATACCTGGCCCACAAAATGTGTTCTTGTTTTTGACTTTATTGAGACATAATTCATAAATCACCTATAAAAGTATACAATTTAATTTTTTTAGTATCTTCACACAATTAAGTGTTTTTAAGTATGTATTTCTGCATTTTAAAGCCATCAAATGTATTAAAAACCAAAATGTATACATAGAGAAGGAGAGGAAAAAATAAAAAACAAAATTTAAAGTCCAATGACAAACTGAGAAAAAGATTTTTACCATGTATAAAACAATGGATTAACAGTCTCAATAAACAAGAAATTCTAATGAATCAATAAGAAAAATGCAAACACCCCCTCAGAAAAATGGGCAAAGACTAGAGGCAGATAATTCACAAAAGAAATACAAATGTCCAAAAAGGAAATAAAAATACGTTTAGCTTGACATTTAAAAAACAAAAATCCAAACAAAGATGATGTATCATATTTTCCCTACCAAATCATTTAAAATAAAACAATAATGTACAATACTATCAAAGGATCAGGAAAATGGGCAATCTGCATCAAGAGCTTTAGAATTGGTCATGTTTTCGATCTTACAATTTCATATCTTAGAAATGCATTCCAATTAAAAAAATCAGAGATATCGCCAAAGGTTTATGCAGACTATCCATAATACCAAACAAGTTGTAAACCACTTTAATGTACAAAGATGGGAAGTTGAGTAAATTAAGAAATTGCCACACAACACAATTTTATTAAACCATTAGCTTGTATTGTCTAAGTATATTTAAAATGATTACTGGGAAAAAACAAGTTTCTTTTGGTATGTGAATTATTTCATTTATGATCATCTATATTTTCTAAACTTTCCACAATGATCATGTATTATAATTCGAAGAAATTTTTAAAATGTGCAGTAAGGACATGGGGAAAATGTACAAATTGCTGTTCCTTTTCTTAGCTGTCTTATGAGATATAAGGTAGAAAAATACACATATTATCTAACCAATATTTTAAGAGAGATATAATTAATAAATTGGAAGATTATCAATAAGTGAAAGCCTTTGCTGACAGGTGGCTACCTGAATAAATGGCTCTTTCCCTTTCCTCCTCCTTTGTATAGTAGCTTCTAATCTCCTGCTACAGCCATGTGAACTTTCCCCAAGTTCACAACCTTTTCTATCTTATTCAATATCCTTTTTTATTAGAGCCCTGATTTTCGCACTGGGTTACAAGTGCCCCAGGGTCATGACTCAGTGTGGTAGGAATTATTGAAGCCAAAGAATGAATATAAAGCTTATTCCCAGAGCACCAAATTTACTTGACAGGATGTAATATTTTTATAGTAACATAAATATAGATATATTAACATTTGCATGAAACTTACAGTAAACCATAAGAATTCAAATAATGGGCTCTTTTAAGCTATATACCTAGACTGCCATGGGTTGCCTATTCACTCTTCTGGTGGAAAGATTTGAGGAGCACTGCAGAGGACTGCTGTATGTATTAATAACTGTAAAATTAAACTTGTGCCTAATATTGAGCAATTAACATATAAGTTAAATGCTGGAGAGTATAGTAGATTAATAAACATGAAGAGAAGATGAGATGCTTAGGATTCATTCCTGCTAATTCCTTGATCTACCTCTAAGACTGCAGGCATATAACTTAACTTTATTAGGCTTCGAAAACAAAAGACTGAAAAAGTAGATTCAGCACTTTAAAACAAACAAACTCGAAGCCTCTAAGCCTACTTGAAGTGAGATATAAGTACTGAAACGAAGAAAAAATATGGGATCAGAAATCAGAATGGGATCTAATTCCCAATATAAATTAGGCTTCGCTAGTGATCCTTGCTAACACACAGAATATCAAAAGGAGACCAATTATTAACAGCCTTCCACAGTTAAACACTCCTGGTTTTATTTTGTTAACGAAAATAAGTGACAGAGGAAAAAATAATTGGCAACTTAATACAGCTAGAGTTTAATTACACTTATAGTCCCCATTAATGCCGACAACCCACCAACTCAAGTAGAACAAGAAACCACCTTTCCCACTAACACAGGTCTAAGTAGAACTGCATAAATACAAAATACTGTACAAGAGAAAGGTAAAATCTCCCAAGAGAAGCCCACAGTTGTCCGAATTTCCCCTGCTATTTGTTGAAAATCAGCATCATGCATTGTTAATCTCAGAAGCTTCTCACCTGGGCATTCTTAAAAGTATCTATTATTTTTCATTAACTCCTTCCACACTGTCTTCCCCAATCTCTCCTCCAACCTCACTCTTACTTTCCTAAGGCTCCTGTGTACCTTTCCCTTCCAATTTTGCACAAATCTCATGAAGTTTTCTTTGAACTTTATATCTTGAGATAATTTTAGAAAATATTTATGTTCCAAACTCTGAGAAAATATTATTGATGCATCTCCCCCCTTGCACGCGTGCGCACACACACACACGCATACACCAATTAACAGTTTTAAAGAGAAGAAACTTTTATAACTAACTTTTCAATATAATCCTTTTCTTCTACTATCCTCAAGAAGTTCATAATATACCTTATCAGTGATACTCAAGGTCATTAGAATTTTGATAATCAAGCTAAATAATGACAGGAAGCCTATGATGATATGGTCATATTTTGTTAATTATTCTACATCATCTATGAGTAATATACAGTCATTTCTCAATATCCATGGGGGATTGGTTCTAGGATTCCTCTTCAGATTTCAAAATCCAAGGATGCTCAAGTCTCTTATATAAAATGGTGTAGTATTTGCATATAACCTATGCACATTCCCTTGTATACTTTAATTCATCTCTACTTATAATACCTAATGTAAATTGCTATGTATATAGCTGTCATGCTGTATTGTTTTATTTCTATTATTTTTTATTGTAGTATTGTTATTTTTATTTTTTTAAAAATATTTTTGATCTGTGGTTGGTTGAATCCATGGACAGAGAGGGCCAAGGGTATTCTTTAATCTAGATTACCCCCACAAACTGAACAGAACAGGGGAGAAAAAGGGAGAAATGAAGGCAAACAATAAAGGACAAGATTGGTACACCCAATAGGAAGCCCCCTCCCTTATGTACAGATTCTGATATAAATGAGAATAACTTTGAAAATATCTATCCTCATTGTCATTAGTTAAATATTTCTTCATGAGAAACTAGTACAGTCCCAAAAGGGAGTTAGCTGTTTGCATAAATTCAAAGAACCAAAAAAAAAGGTACCAGCAACTCCATAAAAATACAATTCCTGGAAGCAAAGGTACCTATAAAGAAACCTTCCCCACATAATATCCTGGTCAGTAAACACTTTCTCTGAGCAACTAGCAGGAAATAGTTAGTACTTGCCTAATTTCCTAAAAAGCATAACTTTCCTGACAAACAATGCCTTGAACAGCCCATGAAAGGAATAACCAAGGCTATTAAGTGTTGATAAAATAAAACATTATATAATACTATTTCATATAACTTAGAGTCAAATGAAAATATGGAATAAGACAGTAGCTATAAAGTGTGCTGAAGTTTGAAACCTTCAAACTATCAAAGTAAATTGAGATGGCACACAAAATGCTTTCATGCTATATTTTCTGCAAGATCTAGGGGACCAACAATAAGAAAAACTAGGCATTGAAGAAAATCTGGAGAGGCTTTCACTTGTATCTGTTATGATGTAAACATGTACACACCCAATATCAGTCTGAAGTGCTTCCACAGAGACTACTATGGAACTGAATTTTTGTAAAGTGATAATTTACACTTTTCATATATTTGAGGAGTCACAGAATTGAATACTTGTTATGTACACTCTACTGGGAAGTAAGCAGTCATTAATAGATAGTTAACTGGAACAATTATAAAACCTATGTAAATATATTCAGATCTGATCCTCAGCTTTTTGAGCAACTGCATTGAACACATAACTTAATAATTAATCAATACTGGGTTCATGAATATTTCTTTCTTGGCCTATAACAAGAGTTTAAAACAGTTTCATGTAAGTAAAATATAAGAAATATTTTAAAGCATTTCTCCAGTGAAGTCAAACAAATCCACTTTTTAAACCATTCTATTTTACATGAACTAGTCCCATAACATTTTCATACCAGGGAGTTAGGCAAATAATTCAAAAGACATGGTTCTTGCCCTCATATTGCTTAAAATAAAGACCAAATGACTGTAATAGTTATGAGAATAATGTAAAGAGGCAAAAATAAATGCAAACTAAAAGGTAGGCCAGATTGTAAACAACCAACTTTTGTTTCATACTTCACTTAAAAAAGCTTGTGTGAGCAAATCAAGATCTGTTTCTATATGACTTTCGACACTCTTTGATTCCTCAAAATGAATTCACCACAGAAAGATGGGGTATGATCCTTCAGACCTACATGTCCATTTGTTCAAGAAATACCTCTTAAGTGTCTCCAGGCACTATACTAGGTGTTGGGGATAAAACAGATCCAGTCTCTTCTTCAGTCTGATGAAGGCAATCAAATAGTCACACAAGCAAAAGTAAAACCGCAACTACAAACAGTAAGGAAATACTGTAGTACTACCGGTGTTTATCAGGCATACACACTGACAGCATGACTTAGGTCCAAGCTCTTATGCTGTCTGCAATAAAAACTCTAACTCCCTTCTAGAAAGTATCCCTCAAGGCTTTCTTTCATTCCTTATCATCCATTTACTGAATAAAGCAAATTTAAATAAAATATGTCCACTGAATTTCTAATACAAAGAGTGTTGCCTGAAGACTTACCTCAACAAGACGCCATTAATGTAGACTTTAGATTTTAAATTATAAAGAAGCCTATTGGAAAACTAGCTTAAGAAAAGTTCACAATACATATGAAACACAGATTAGACTGAATTCAGCCCCTTGCCACCTCTCTCTTCCCAGAGATCTTTGGACTGTGTAGCAATTTCTGCCTCTGCTACCTGGGGGAGTCATCAACCACAAGAACTCTAGACAATTCCATTTTTCTTTTCTCGTATACCGTCTATAAGCATCTGAAGGAGTCCTTTAGAATTCCAAACCATTTCAAGTTACTCTTAGCATGGTATCTCAGGGAAATGCCTCAGTCAAAAACATATTTTGCTTAGACTCTCTTTCATCAAAGACTTGGTTCTTGCTTTTCAGGAAGAAAAATCATGCAAAATTCAAACCTCTGATCTCTCTCAACTGGGGAGAAAAAGGGAGGAATAAAGGTAAACAATAAAGGACAAGATTGGTACACCCAATAGCTCAACTGGGTATGAACTCTCCTTTCCTCAAGTCCTATTCTTTCTTCTTACATTTATCTTCTTTCTTGTATTATAATTACACGTATTCTCACCTTATCCTGATTTATTAACAGTAAAGCACCTAGTA
Source organism: Indri indri (assembly GCA_004363605.1). Taxonomy (NCBI): domain Eukaryota; kingdom Metazoa; phylum Chordata; class Mammalia; order Primates; family Indriidae; genus Indri; species Indri indri. The sequence continues at coordinate 10,618 of RJWJ010031030.1, read as the reverse complement.
GATATTCTACAAATATTTATTGAATAACTGAGTCGCTGGAGCAAATAAATTATGAAAAAAATTTTCTAAGTAAGGGAAAAATGAATGAATGAGAACTTTAAAATAATGGAAAACAATGGAATATGGAAACTTCTGGTACACTATACAGTTTTTTAGAACTTAAAAACAAACCAACTAACCAGATAACCAAGGCAATAATAAGAACCAAAAGAATATCTAAATGTGATATACCCAATAAACCTTGGAATTCATGGAAACAAGAGCTAAACAATAACCTGGATCAAATTTGTAGCTAAGTAAGGGCAAAGGCCACACTTAATATGATCACAGATAGAATCAGAATCACCAATGCCCTATTATTCAAGGCATTCATCCTTTAAATTCGAAGATGCTGCTACATCCTTGTACACTAGCCCAACCCCATGTCCAGTGATATGTGACCTACCAGGTTAGTCACCTAGGATTGGCAGTTAACAAGAGCTGTACTTCCCTGACTTCATTAAATTTTAAGTGGTATATATTTCTAGATACAAAAAGCTTGAGTTAAAATAATGTCATATAATCACCGAAGGAAAACTTTGCATGAGCAAGGTACTCTTTTACTTTCCTTTCTTGTCCTAGTTTTCTCCAATCCACATATCTATAAAAGCACCTTTAATAGACGGTGTACAGCTATTGGCTTTAGTTCTGCCTGAAGATCACAGTGGGACCTAATGTTGACCATATTTATCACTAATAAAATAGACTACCTAATCACATTTGCAAAGTGAATGCAACTATACTGTGATGCTGTGTTGGTATTAATAGTGAACTGAAAATTTTGTTGGCAAAAATCAAAGAGTTTGGGAGGGATATCCGTGAGCCTGGCATTTTTACCTCAAAGACAATTTCAGCCAGGCATGGTGGCTCATGCCTGAAATCCCAGCACTTTGGGAAGCTGAGGCAGAAGAATCACTTGAGGCCAGGAGTTTGAGACCAGCCTGGAAAACAATAGCAAGACCCCCCTCTCCACAAAAAATAAAAAATTAGCTGGGTGTGGTGGTGCACGCCTGCAGTACCAGCTACTTGGGAGGCTGAGGCAGGAGGACTGCTTGAGCCCCGGAGTCTGAGGTTGCAAGTGAGCTATGATGGAGCACCACTGCACTCCAGTCTGCGCAACACAGTGAGACACTGTCTCTAAAAAAATAAAAAAAGAAAGACAATTTCTATCAGGTTGTCTTTGAAACTCAGAAAAGCAGAATTGATTACAATTAATGAAATTTATGCATTATTGAAAATAAGCTGACTCTCTGTGAAGGTATAGTTGCTTTAATCAGACATGTCTTTGAGGAAATTCACACGACATATTCGAATAAACAACAGTTTCATATTTAAAAAATAGGCATTAGGAATATTAACTTTGTGACAGTTTATAAAATGAAATACAGGTACATTTTGGGCACATATGATTACAAAATTATAGAAATGTTTCCAGAACAGTAAAAGCAGATATCTTCCTCACCCAACTCAGGCTCTGACACTTTGTACTGAGCCAATGTCCCCCTGTGTGGATGCCTCCTCACATTCCTCAGGCTCTAACACTCCATGTTGGGCCACCATCTAATCCCTTTTCGCCACGGGAATTCCCTCTTCACCTGGCTCAGGCTTCACCATGCTGCTTCAGGGTAACTCCTCCATGTGGATGCCCTCCTCACGCGCTTGGGCTCTAATATCCCTCATTGGGCCTTGGTGCCCACCCACAGACACCAATCTTGCTTAGTCCCATCTACTGGCTTTTGTATTGAATTGTTAGAAAGGGTTTTTTCCCCTCCAGGGCTTAAATCACAAATACAAATAAGGACAACCATATTTACATAGCACATATTTACTAAGCTTAACTATGTGCAAGGCACTGTACTAGGTCCAGTGGAACTATAAAGCCCTCCAAGAGCTTCTTTTCTCACTGAGGAACCCACAGTATCTCTATTTTTCAGCCTCACATAGCAAAAAATCCACCTAGAAATGGCTTAAATAATAAGGAACAGTATCATTTTGCATAACAAAAGGATGAGACTTGGTTAATCCAGCAGCTGAACTTTATCAAAGATGCGGTGTTCCCATCTTTCTGTTCTGCCACCCTGATTGTGTCAACATTGCCCTCTGGCTAATACGATTCCAGGATGACAGCCACAATCATAGTTCATCACATATATCCCCAAAAACAGTCATCCAAGGAAAACAGCCCTTCCCCTGTACATCTTTTTAAGTATAAGGAAAATTGTCCTAAAAGCCTCCCAGGCCCCCAAGCTTCCTTCTCATCTCACTATCCTAGATCACATACTCATGCCTAAGCCAACCTCTGACTGACTGGGTCTAATCAGGGTTCATGGGCTGGGGCTGGGCCAGTTTCCCTTGAAGTATTTGGCTACAGGGAAGAGATGGATACCTACCTACCTGAACAAAACTGAGCTTCCTATTAGGAATGGTAGGAGAGAATGAATATAAGGTATTCAACCAATTGTGTGTGCGACAGACAACTTTGTAGCGTAGTTGTACACTCTACAACTTTGACTTTATACGTAATAAACATTTTGTTGTTTCTCCTGCCCCATCAGTTCCTCTTCTTCTGATAATAACTGATTTTCTTGAAGAGAACCATCCTTTCCTACTTTCCTGATGGAATTACTGAAGAAAGGGTATCTTTCCATTAGTAGGCTAAGCTGATAAAATATAAGGCTGAAGTTGTAGATGGCTGTTTTTTCACTGCCTCTTAGGGAGGACCTCCACAAGAATGAAACCAACACAGAAAAAAGCAGAGGTATGTAGTGAAGAGCGATTATCCGGATGAAATAATTTGAGGCCCTGAATCCAATTATACCTTAAGTTCACCCCTTACCCTTCCCAGTTACATGGACCAACAAATCTTTATTTTCCTATTCAGCCAGTTTCTATTACTCTCAATCAAGAGTCCTGACAAATACAATATGCACTGCATTTTCCCATGTGCACAATCAAGGACAGGTAAGAGGAAGAAAAATGTTTATTTCCATTTTGGGGTAGAGATGTTAAAGTACCCAAAGGTTAAATGACAGATCACTAATGTGCTCTGTTGCCCCTCACATAAGCCGCAGAATCCAACACAGATAAAGAAGATTATAATAATTATGTATATACTGAGAAAAATACTCCCTAAAATTTCAGTGAAAAAATTTTATACATTGCCTTTGAAGTTTAAAATTGGGTGGAAGGGAGAAAAAGAGGATATGTTTTATGTGCCTTGAACAAATGGCATTGCCTCTAATACTCCAGTAACACTCAAAGAGGATGTTCATGCCCACAGAGCTCACCACTGCCTATGTTATTCACTCGCTTTGTGGACTATCGGCACAGATAACTGTCAAGGGCTCTCTTAATTTCAAGGCCTCAATACTGACACTACATGGCTGCAAATCAGGCTTTTATTTAACCTGTCCTTGAACCATTTCCTCCTACTTGTCTGGTTTGTCTATTTTCAGATTGTAAGGCCTGGTTAGGGAGTCCTGCCCACATAAGAGGAATTGTTACAGGCAAGGCTAGAGTGCTTACATAGTGTCTGAGTTTTAAACAACTATCATTATAGACTTTGTCCTGCCACATGATATGAAATAAGGCAACTATAATTTGGTCAGAGGTCATAGCCCTAAAAGCAGGTTTAGTTCCTGTATGGTAAACCAGGAAATATTGCTGTTTACCTCTAGCCTACAGCTTAATACTGAACCAGAATAACTACATACACTAAATATTTTAATAATCTCATTCTGTAGACAGCAGTGCTTGTAGATGTTATATGGAATTTTTTTCACCTGAAATATTTAGAAAAATTTAATGTAGAAAAATGTATTCCACACATGTATCAATCAGTCAGATGGGCTGCAATAACATACAGCATCAAATTCTCAGTGGCCTAAAACAGCAGTCGGTCCCCAACCTTTTTGGCACCAGGGATCAGTTTCATGGAAGACAATTTTTCTATGGGGAGGCAGTGGGGGGATGGTTTTGGTATGATTCAAGCACATTACATTTATTGTGCAGTCAAACCTCTCTGCTAATGATAATCTGTATTTGCAGCCACTCCCCAGCACTAGCATCACCACCTCAGCTCCACCTCAGATCATCAGGCATTAGATCCTCAGGAGGAGTATGTAACCTAGATCCCTCACATGTGCAGTTTACAGTAGGGTTCTCACTCCTATGAGAACCTAATGCTGCCACTGATCTGACAGGAGGCGATGCTCAGGCAGTGATGAGAGCCATGGGGAGTGGCTGTAAATACAGGTGAAGCTTCACTTGCTGGCCTGCTGCTCACCTCCTGCTCTACAGCCCAGTTCCTAACAGGCCACGGATTGGTACTGATCTACAGCCCAGGGGTTGGGGACTATAGGCCTAAGATAACAACAGTTTCTCATTTGTTACACGTCCATCCTAGATTGGTGGAGAATCTGTTCCACATTGTCCTCTCTCATCTGGACTACAGCAGGGAGACTGGAATATAATGAATCATGCATCAGCTCTTAAGACTTTACGAAGGCTTTTACCCAAAAGTGACAAACATCGATTTATATTTCATTTGTCAAAGCAGTCACATGACCAAGCCCAATTCCCAAGGAAGTATAATCCTACCAGTATGAAGAAGGAGAACCAGAAATATTGGCAAATACAAATGACTACCACAATCATAGATAAGGATACTCTATTATGTAAGATGCTTTCAGTTACAAGCAATCTGACTTAAGAAAAACAAAAAGTAGTGGTTCCTGTAACTGGTAAATTCAATGAGGATTCAGAAATTCAGTGATGTTATTAGTTTTTTATCTTCTGCTCTCTCTTCTGACTCTGCTTTCTTCTTATTCTTAGGCAGACCACCTCCATGTGGCAGTAAGATGATCACCCACCACACCAAGCAGATATCGTCCTCTAAATCATAATCCAGACGAAAAATCAATCCTTTTTACCCCCGGAGAGATCTATATCAGTCTCTCAAAATGATACCGATTAGCCCTGCTTGGGTCATGTGCCACCATAGTATCCAGGGAAAAGGGGTACTTTAATTGACCAGCCTGACATGGGTCTACGGGTATATGAGTAAAAGCAAGGTCAAGTGATTTTCAGCCCCACCAGAAGCACATGGAGTAAAGTAGACAAAATTCTTAAAAGGAAAAGATGCAAACCATACCAAAAGGTAGCAGCTATCTACCCAGAGAACTTGATTTTTTCATTTCCTTCATCATTTCCCTCAACTCTGATGACATGTGTGAGACTAAATTCTATAAATATATACCCACGTGGTCTTGGCTTTCATACTACAAATTGTTGCTGATGTTAAGCCAGATCAGTTGTGAAAACACACACTAGGGAACACATATGGGTAAATCCTGGGACAAAATTCCCTTAACTTGTTTTGTATAAGGCACTTTTAAATACACATCCAAGCAATTTACACGGAAATTCTCTCTTACAGAATGAATGCAACAAATTCTTTTTGAAATAACAACACATAGTAGTGCTAGGATTTGAATCCAGGTCTGATTCTTTCCTTGGCACAGAGGCAAAGGTTGAAATAGTAACAGCATCAGATTACTAGCTTCCTAAGGCCATCGATTTTTGTTTTTGTGTCTTAAGCAACTAAAACAGTGTTTGGCACAAACTAAGTAGGTGATGAAGAAGCCCAAGGATTAAGTTCCTTTTTCTATTTTAAGTAATAGTCAACAGCAATAAAATAAACTTGGTTTTCCCACTTTGTCATTCTTCTAAAATTTAGATAAATTTCCATAGGAAAAAAATGCTCAGTTTCCAGGAAGTTCCAGGTAACACACATTGTGACTTGGTACATTTCTCAGTACAGCTTTTGAAGCTGAGCAGAACAAACACAAAGGGAGAAAGAATACAGGTTAATTAAAAACAACAACAAAAAAAACAGAATGAACGACTAGAGAAAAAAAAAGCAACATAGCTACAGTATCTGTAAGTGAATATTTTTCTAGATCAATAAAAGCCCACACCACTTTAGGTTTTAGTAGGAATGCTATATAATACATTATTTCATCATTTTAAAAAGATAATTAAATATGGTAGAACCTCTGTTTATCTTCCTGTAACAGCTGCAAAAGCCTTATTTCTAGCCAATTCTTTTCTTTTCTTTTTTTTTTATTTCAGCATATTATGGGGGTACAGATGTTTAGGTTACGTACGTTGCGCTTTCCCCCCCCCCCCCCCGCAAGTCCGAGTTTCAAATATGTCCATCCTTCGGGTGGTGCGCATTGCACTCTTTGTGTATGCATATACCCATCCCCTCCTCCCTCCTCCCTCCTCCCCCCTCCCCTCTGCCCAACATCCAATGCCAATTCTTTCCTTATCTAACACCCTCCCCACTGCCAGAACAATTTAGCTGATGCTTTTGGGTCTTCACTTAAAGACTAAGTGTCAGAAAAGGCAGCTATGCAGGTGGAATCATCACGTTGGACCAAATAAACAAGATACAAAGTTCACTTGTACTTTAAAAAATGAAATTATTCACCATTTTGGAATCGTCTTACCACAGGAAATCTATGAAAAATTCAGTAAGTTAACTTGATTGCAATGAACTTTCATTGACTATATAAGAAACTTAATTTTTCTTTTTGTAGCACTTGGTAGCAAAATTCCCTTTAAACTCCTGCCCTCTTATGTTCTTAAGCTATATGACAAATTTCAACACAAAGCAAAGACTTTCTGGGCAGGGTCTGAATCCATTGTGAATTTTTAGAATAGATTCCCACCCACTCAAAACTTCCCAGGACTCTTACAGAAAGATGGCATGCTTTATCCTCTCTTCCTAATTCCGCAAAAATGGATCAAAGGCAGAAATGTATGTGTTAGAGAACAGGCTATAATGACAACAAAAGCCAGGCAGTGAGAAAGTGATGTGGCAAACTTTAAAGCAAAAGAGAAAACACATTTTCTGTGTACTAATTCCTTAGAAAATATTAAATCAGAACATCCCAGTTTCCAAGTCTAGAATTACATCTTTATGAATGAAGAAATCAATGGTATTTAAATCTTTTGTGAAGCCAGAACCATCTGTTTTAGAAAAGCAGTTTTTGGGGAGACATTATTGACATTTCAAATACTGTCAACAATTAACCTTGATCAACCTGAAGCTTTGCTCAGCAGTATAATTATATACATTAGTTACCTAGTATTGTGGGCAACAAAGAGACACAGACGTTACCAAGCAACTAACTACATTCTGTTGAGTTTCCTGCAAGTGACAGAACCCTCTCATTGGTATTTATGAAAAGCCAGCTTCAAAGCAAAACTACAGCTAGGGTTAAAGCAAGCAACCCTTTCTCAGCTTCCATTTCCATCTCCAAATGACATCGTAAAATTAAAGCACATATGTAATGTTTCTCTACCATTTGATGAGATTAGATTCCTAAAGTCCAGTAATGGTAGCTAGACAAGTTCACATATGACCTTATGCATAGAGTGCCACTCCACGGGCCACAAAGAGTGGGTGGTTCTCAGACGAGCGTCTGAACCCTTCATGAGATTGCTATATTGCAACAGTAGCTAACATTATTAAAGGCAAAACCTTAGTCTAAGTGCTTTGCAAGCATTATCTCATTTAATCTTCACAATAACCCTCCAAAATAGGTATACTATTTATTATTTTCATTCTTTGGATAAAGAAATTGAGATTTAGAGAAGGAAAATAATCCAGGGTCACACATTCTTTTCCACCACCCCACACTGCCTTTCTGTCAACTTCCCTTATATTAAGAGCTCCATCCCCTAACAAGTGAGTTAACCCAACCAAATCACAGGAATATGAAGATCCGACTGTCTACGGCTAAAATAAATAAATATATATAGGCATAACACCAGAAGCAGAGCAGAACTTCCTTCACTGCCTGAATTCACACTTCCTTGGCTGAACCCTAAGTCTTAAGGGCATGACCTTAGCTTCTATTTCTTGTATATATGGTTACCTTTCACTCACTATTCTTTAACAAATATGTACAGAGTACTTCATATATACCAGACATATTGGTTGCTGGGGATATAGTGGTGCTGATATATCAGAAGCCCATTCATCATTAGGAGTACAACTCAAAATACCAGTTCCCCAAGGAAGCTTCCCCCCGCCCTTTTTTTTTTTTTGAGACAGAGTCTCACTCTGTTGCCCAGGCTACAGTGCGTGGCGTCATCCTAGCTCACAGCAACCTCAAACTCCTGGGCTCAAGCAATCCTCCTGCCTCAGCCTCCCAAGTAGCTGGGACTACAGGCATGCGCCAATGCACCACCATGCCCGGCTTATTTTTTCTATATATTTTTAATTGTCCAGCTAATTTCTTTTTATTGTTTTAGTAGAGATGGGTTTCGCTCTTGCTCAGGTTGGTCTCGAACTCCTGAGCTCAAATGATCCGCCCGCCTCGGCCTCCCAGAGTGCTAGGATTCTAGGCATGAGCCACCGCGCCCAGCTGTAAGCTTTCCCTTGATCACTACCCCTTATTCTCCCTTTCTCCCAAACCAGCTCAAGTATATTTTCATAGTATGGTGTACCTTCCATTTTGCAGAATTTATTATACTTTTAAAATTCATTGCATAATTAGCTGTTCAATGCTACTCTCTCCACTAGAATGTAAATTTCAAAGGGAAAAACTATGTTTGTCATATGCACCACTATATCCCCAGCAACCAGTGCAGTGTCTAGCACATATGAGGTACTCTGTACATATTCATTTAAAAAACAGATGGGTGAGGCACACGCCTGGAGTCCCAACTACTCAAGAGGCTAATGCAGGAAGATCACTTAAGCCCAGGAGTTCAAGGCTTCAGTGTGCCACTGTACTCCAGCTGAAAAACCAAGGGAGACCCTGTCTCTTAAAAGAAAAAAAGAGAATAATGAGTGAAAGGTATCCATATAAACAAGAAATGGAAGCTAAGGTCATACCCTTAAGCCACAGGGGTCAGGCAAGGAAGTATGAATACAGCCAGGAAAGGAAGTACCCAAGCCAGTTCTGCTCCGCCTTTAGCATTACGACAGAAGTAACCAGACCAATAGAGATCATGGGTGGGGAAGAAAACGAAGCAGTAGTGCTTTAAAGCATGACAATGAGAGATGGAGGCTGATCATAAGTCCTGGACACAACTTTGCATGGTAGAATTTAAATTATTACTACACAGTAACATCACATTTAATGTACCAGTGGATTTTAATTGATATTTACTTGTCACATAGAGCTTATAACAAGAAGGGCCATAAATTCTGGATTCCAGAATTGCTTAATATAGTCATGGCTGCTGCTCTGCAGCTCACTTTTAAGGCATCTAAAATGGCCTGGGTGAGGGTCTCCTAGTATTAAAGAAACTGCTTGAGAAGGAAAAAAGCAGTTAAATATCAAAAATTTAGGAAGAAACCTCCCCCAAAGATCACTGAACACATCTACGGACATAACTTGTACACTTATCAGTTCTAAGACTCGTCAGAGTAGTCTGTGGCAATTCAGACTTAAATGGTAACAGAGAAAAGTAGAGAGATGTGTATGATAAAAGCCTCTTTCTCTCCTGTATGAGCTTAGGGCAAATGCATCATTTCCTATTCTCTCATTTTTATTTTATTTGGCTATTTTTATTTTTGTTAGAGACAGGGTTTTGCTTTGTCACCCAGGCTGGAGTGCAATGGCACGATCATAGCTCATTGTAACCTCAAACTCCTGGGCTCAGGCGATCCTCCCGCCTTGACCTCCCAAAGTGCTAGGATCAGAGGCACGAGCCACCACACCCAGTCTATTCTCTCACCTTTAGGGTTACAAGTAAGAGATTCCCACCTAGAGGTGTGAACTCACAGAATCCTGGATTACTTTATTTTTAAAAATCTGAAGTGAATAAAAAAAATCTGACTCTAAAATATAAGACAACTTTGACACTCCAAAAGCTCTTCATCTCCTTACACCTGAATGAAACTGTTTATATTTAAGGCCTTTTCTGTGTGTTTTGATTCCTCTTTTGTTATTTATTTATATATAGTTTTTATGTAGTTTTAACTGAAGTGTATATTTTGTTCACTTTTTAATTTGACATATCAAGCAAGGAATGGTTTTTTCTCTTCTTATGCCTGTACCTAATAAACACGTCTACTCAGTTATCACACTTACCACATTGTATTTCAATCATCTTACTTATATATTTGTCTGGTCTTCTAGGCTGTAGGCTTGAGGATAAGAGAAGTATTTTTCTTTTAAAGTAATATTTATGGAATGAATGAATAAATGAAGTGTGGCTATGAAATTTTATTCTACTCTCTCCTTTTAATCCATTTTAGTATTTTTTAAAAGTAGGAAACATACACATGGCACAGAATTTTTAAAACTACAGTATAGGCCGGGCGTGGTGGCTCACGCCTGTAATCCTAGCACTCTGGGAGGCCGAGGCGGGCGGATCTTCCTGAGCTCAGGAGTTCGAGACCAGCCTGAGCAAGAGCGAGACCCCATCTCTACCAAAAATAGAAAGAAATTAATTGGACAGCTAAAAATATATATAGAAAAAAAATTAGCCGGGCATGGTAGCACATGCCTGTAGTCCCAGCTACTCGGGAGGCTGAGACAGTAGGATTGCTCGA
>RJWJ010031029.1:0-19480 GCA_004363605.1 Indri indri | reverse complement strand
TTGCCCAGAACCAGAAGAACACCCGGCCTCGGCTTCCTCAGAGCCTTGCTGGCCCAGGCTTTTCCTTGAACTCTGTGCAAGGTTGGGTATACCCTGAAAATGTGTCCTCCCCAGGCTCCCCGAGAAGCCCTCTGCTCTGGAGGAAATGTGTCCACATGGATGTCGAGTGTCCCACCCCTACTTGCTTATGGTGAGTGATGGTTGAATAGTGATATCAGTGACTTTTGCACAAACTCCTGGGATTCTACCAAATCAGTCACACTTCATGTGACAGGGACTTGACTTTGTGTACATCTCTGAACTGCCAGTTAACCGCCTTTTTCAGCTTTGATCAAAGTTCCTTTTCACTGGAATGGTTTTTGCACACCTAGGATATGCACAGCAATTTCTCACATCACTTATTCTTGTTTACATACACAATATATGGCAGCCTGCGTCACATCACAATTTTAAGTCACCGCTGAATTTAGCATTCCATGCTTTTGAAGTTTTGGTTAAATCTTCTAAGAACCATCACCTTTTTTAATAGTTCCATTCTATTTCCATCAGCAGCACTAGGAGTTGATGTCCTTGGTGGCACATTGTACACAGAAATGGAATGGATCACTGCAAGTCAGTCAGTGAACATCTGAAAGTGGAAAACAAACTGTGTGGCCCTGGGAACATCTGGACGCAACAGTGGGCTGGCTTCCCCTCTGCTTGAGGGACCACCCGCCCTGCAGAACAGACTCAGAGGCTGAGGATTCAAGCACCTCACTCAGTAACATCACTCCATGTGCTGCACCCGGGGCACTCAGGAAGAGCTGGAACCATGAACACTAACCGGTGAAATTCCACCATGGTACATTCTGCTTATCGCTTAATGTCACATCATGTGCATTTCCCTAAGTCATTATAGCTGTAAGTATTTGTCTGGCAACTTAGTTAATGGTTTTAAAATATTCCATTTATAGATATGCCATGTGTTAACCATCCCCCTAGTCTTGGGACATTTCCATTGCTTAATTCTTTCTAATTCAGTATTCTCATCTGCAAAAATGGGGATAATAAACAGAAATGTTCCACCTCTGCCACCTCAGAGCATGAGGTGGAGACGATCCAAGGTAGAACGGCTTTAAAAAATGAACAGTATAGGAAGAGGTCATTTTCAGGCTTTCAGAACATGATAGAACTCACCATATAATGTGTTTGCCTATCTGCAAACTATACTGTGTGCACACTATAATGTGTGTGCCTATCTACACACATTTAAGTATGTGATAAAGTGGGTTCTTTATTAGATCTACTGAGAAAAAGTAAGAGAGGTGGTGGGTAAAAAATCAAGAATAGGGAAATGAGAGTCATGAGGCGGTATCAGAGGAACACCAGGAGGCATTTGCCCCCGCCCCAGGAAGGGGTCAGTGGGAACAGGGTCACTCACCAGGCCACACACGAAGTGACGTGGTGGGGTCACACCGCAGCTCAGGGCGATCTGCGGACAGGGTACTGTGCAGCCTGGTGTAGTATGAGCTCTGCCCAGATCGATGCAACCTCGGACAAAAGGCCTTCTCTTTGTTAAATAAGGGGTTTGAGCCCTCAAGTCCCCTCCAGCAGGAATGTACCCCTACAGGTGATGGACCCATTATCACATATCTCCACCAGCAATGACACATGGCCTCTGTCTTAGAAGACTGCCTGAAGGATAATTAAAAACAGCTTGATGAGTTCAATTTAAATACAGAACCAAAGACTCAAAGCCACATGTCTGTGCTTGTAAGACCATGGATAATATTCACTTCTGGCTGAATCATTATCATAGGAAAATAGGAGAATAAAATAATTTCTTTACCGCAAAATTCTTCTTTATTCAGGTCGGAGCTTACATTTATGGTTCTCACTTATTTGAATCATACTGCTCAAAGTTCCCAGGGAGAAACGAAGTCCTACTCCTGAATGGGTAAGCACCGCACTGACCACTGACGCGCAGCGAAGGCGCAGCAGGCGTCCCTTGCGTTTCAGTAGTCGCCCTCCTTAGGTGTCACTTTCGCCCCCAACGATTGCATCGGCAGGAAGGCGTCTGGCAGGTCATTCATCTGACGTGTTATTCAGCCCAAACTCCTGCATATTTGTTTCTCTAAACGTAATTATTCTGCAGGCTCATATTATATTGAATTACACATCTCACAATACTCGAAATGGCTCATTTGTTCTGGGAATTACGTGCCTCTAATTGTATCACGGAAATGCTGACACCCGGCAGAATGGTAATGAAACAGCCCCCGCCAGCCGCGGGCTGGAGAAGGCGAAGCAGTCGGGCGTGTTTGAACATTGCCGCAGTGCCAGTCAAGTGCAAACGCACGGAAGCGAATGCTATTAGGTACAATAATGATTTGTATTTATGCCACTCACCCTCCTGAGAGTCTTACTGTAAATCTTACAGCCCATGGGTTTGCGGCCTGTCTCGCAGCTTAAAGGACTCATCTGGTTATCCCGCAAAGGCATCTAACCACTTCCAAATAACCATCCGCCACTGACAGCAGACTGCTCAGGAGATGGCAGTGGCCTCCCATAGTGAAGGTCACGATGTGCTACCCAGATTCTCCTCTGGACTGAAGGATTTATCCCCCCAGCTGCTGAGACTGCTTTGGCCGACATTCCTTAGCTGCTGCCCTCTCTGCAAATCGCCCCCACAGGAAGAAAGCTCCATCGCTCCAGGTCACACCACTGGGGGCGGGGACGCAAAAAGGCTGGGTCCCCCTGGGGCACCAGGGACAACTTTGGAAGTGGTGCACCCACCTCAGATCCCCATGGAGTCGGCTGAGACCTTTGCTGAGACTATGCCAAGGCCAGCCTTGCCTCGGCACAGCCCTGCTTCCTTCCCTCCCACGGGCGCAGATCTGGAAAGCACTTCCTGCCAACCTTCCTGCGCGCTGGTCTCCGTCTCGGAGTGTCCTTTTCCACCCAAGCCGAACTGCCCACCCCGGCTTTCAAGGCTCCCGGAATCCAGACCTACCTTCTCCAAATGCAGATACTCAGCAAGGTCGGACTTCTCACTATACACCGTTCATGCCACATTCATTTCTGCTACTGTGTCTTTTCATTCTCTTCCAACATGGAGAGCTTTTTACCCTAAATGTCATTAATAGTTGCTAAGCATAAGATCGATACAGACGGACAGCTCGGAGGCCTCTCAGAGATTGGCGCGCATGAGAATGAAGCCAACATATAAAGGTGGCGGCCTGTTTTGATGGAAGGAGAAACACGATCACCATATTCACTTCCCCAGGGGTGGTGATTCAGGCGCCACAGGAACATCACAACACCCAGCCTGAACTGCAAAGAGAGGATGAGGGGCAAGGAAAGATGAGACAGGAAAGAAGAAGGTAACATACCAGAGAAGAGGAGAAAGCAGCTCACTCCACATTCACCATCCAGTGTCCCATCCCATCAAGGGCCAGCCCTCGAGAAAAACCAGTTCTCTGCGTTCCTGAAAAGTGTCCCGCTGCTGATGTCCAGTCATGGACGCACTGTTTTGTTGGGATGGGGAGGAGGGCAAGGTTGCAAAGAGAGATTGTTTGATGCCTTAACATCCTTAGTTCTCAACTCCATATTGAGTTCAGAGAGGTCAGATGACTCCGCCAAGATCACAAAGTCAATAAAAGCAAATCTGATTTCAATTGCCATGGCCTTTCCATTACCTTGAAATGCCTCTAAAATATCATAGACCGACACTGAATAGCACTTTTACTGTGAAAAGACACATCACAGACCATAACTTAAAGGATTAAATCTTTAATGGTGACATTTCAGGCAACTTGCAGAATTTTAGTTCCATTAAACAAATGCAAATCCTTCATAATCCTTTTTCAAAAATACTTAAAACTGATCTTTATTCTAAGAAATTATCCAAGTTTCCAAAATCAATGAATATAATTCAAAACTCAGAATTGCACTTTCTTGAGTATATTCATTCTTTTTTAGATAATTTTTCCTGGGGCCTGAAAACCTTTAGCACAAGGTTGAGCCAGCACACTAGGGGGTACTCTAGGCTGTATTGATCCAACAAGAATCCTGCCAATAATAGTTATTGAACAATGTTATAGCATACCTAAGTTTCAGGCAACACAACAGAAGCTGTTAACACATTGAAATATTGTGGAATTGATAAACTGTGTTGTTGAACAGAATTATTAACATCCATTTTAAACTCTAATAAGTGACACCAAGCTTCACTGTCCACTGCAACTTACAATGAAAGAAAATAGCCCAGTAAGGAGAACTTATTGACAGACTTATCAATTTTCATAATAAAAGTATTCAAGATGTGGCTCTTTGAAAATTGCTGTAACAGAATACATGCAGTTTACTGAAAAACACACTGTGTGTATCAGGATTTTCTGAGGAGTTTATAAAAAAACACAGATGCCTGAGCCAACCATAGCATATTTCATAGACTGGTCAGGGTTAGATCAGGCATTTGCTTTTTAACAAGTTCTCCAGGTCATTCTACTAAAGAGCCAAGCTTGAGATGTGTTATAACCCCATTATAGTAGATAAATATCATATTCCTAAGCCTGGGACACATTCCTTTTCCTAGCTTGTTTTTTCTGTCCTAACAAATCTGGAAATTCTACTTTTTCCATGCTTTCTTATATCAGTGGGGAAAAAATAGCAATTCCTGAAACCACGTCACAGTAATTATCCAAAACCAAAGATACATCCTAACATGCACCCGTTCAGTAAAATACTCTACAAGTGAAAGTACCTGGGATAGTTTTGTCAATGAGGAAGTCCCAACTTTAATGCCATACTATATGCATTAGGTATATCATGAGGGTTGGGAGGACTTAAGTCACGTTTCAGTGCATTATGGGAACTCTCAGCAATATCAACTTCTATTCCCTTTTGTAAAAATTAAAAATCCCTCAAAAATGAAGTCAGTGTCTGGTTTGTAAACAAAACTGACAAAACAAAATTTTTAGAGTCATTGTTAACTATTTTAATTATTACAATAAATAGGAAGGCTCATAAGGAGAAAGTGAAGAAACGAGTCTCCAGTTTTGTTCATGGTAGTTTGATCATTAGTGGCCACGTGCCTCCGTTCTTGCTGAATGCGACTGAAGAGGGGCAGAGATCACCTCCGACCCCTCTTTAGCTCTCATATGGGCTCTTTGGCTAGATTTAGAAACCAAATTGACAACAGGCAGATTATCAAGGAAAAAGCATAAAGATTTTACCAGTTGTATTTGTACATGGGGCTCTTCACAGGAGAGTGAAGTCCGAAGAAGGAGCCAAAGCAAGATGCTTTTATACTTTTTAGACAAAGAATGATACATTTCAGAAGAGATGACAGGACAAAGGGGATGTGGCTGGGGACAGTAAATTCTAGAGTAATCACTAGAGATATATAGGGTATGCAAAACCAGTAGAAGATAAGGGTTACTTCATTAAGTATATTTATTCAGGTCAATTGCATCATCACATGGCAGAAGGAGGAAGGACAAAGAGATAAAAGGGGGCTGAACTTGCCCCTTTTAAAATAAAGGCATTAATCCCACCCATGAGGGAGGAGTCCTCATGGCCTAATCACCTTTTAAAGGTCTCACCTTTTAATACTGTCACAATGGCAATTAAATTTCAACATGAGTTTTGGAAGAGACAAACATTCAAACAATAGCAATTGGCATACTTATAATCAAAATTTTGGACTTCAGGTGCCCTGTTTTGACCTTAGTGGTCATCTGTACCTGGCTTCATTCTTTCCAATGTCCCAAGGCTAGGTTCTCCTGTCCCCATCTTGGCCAAGATCACTGACATGAAGCACCCATCTGAGTTACAGTTTTTTATAGCTATTTATTTCATTGTCTTCTCTCTTGCAGGAATATCTACAACTCAAACCTTAACTTAAAAAACTTATCTGTGGTTTGCAGTCTTACACCTTAACAAATATGGGAGGAGCTAGTCTCATTCTCTCACAAATAAATAGGATATAGAAGTAGCAGGCATGGGATCTACTTTACGTAGAAGCAGAGCGGACATCAAGCTTTACCCCAAGAGTTCATAATCACAAGGATGGCCCTTAGATCCTCAAACCCTCTACCTTCTCCCCAACTCTTCAAAACCCCTTAATAAAGGACAGAGCCTTTCCTTAAAATTAAGATACTTAGGATGCCAACTTCCACATACAGCACCTTAACAAGAAATAATCAAACGTGCTCCATTAGGGCAGAGAAGTTATAAACGTCACCTCTATTTTCTGAAAAAGTCCACAAGTACTCAGGACTTGGCAAGCAGAATATGGTCTGGATTCAGCCCAAGGATGCAGTTGCCCCCTTGGCCAAGTGCCCTTGCAGATTGACCCCACAGATTCCTGCAGAAGACAGGGGCATCAACCTAGATCCGTGTAGTGACCACGGCCTTTTAAAGAAGTGTTTGAAAGCATAAAAGGCAGAGCAATAAGGAAGTACAGGTAACACTTGAGAAAGAAAGTGACAGCCAGATGCGGGTGGGGGGAATCAGAAAGATAAAAACAAATGTTTTTCTGCTTAATAATTTAATACATGGAGCTTAGCCTGCCTGGGAAAATGGAGGTCCTTGCAGGCTAAGCTCAAGCTAATGTTTCTTTGTATCCCTAAGATACCACTTGGAGTATAACCTTAGGGAGTAAGTCTTCAGTAAGCTTGTTGGTTTACAGAGGAAAGGGGAGGAGTGATTAGCTGGCTTCCAGGAGCCTAAAAGGTTAAACTGAAACAGTATTTGCTTAAGAGCAATGGCCCACGTGAATGAGTTTCAGCAGACCACTTACTTAGTAAGTGGTTTAAATAGATAATCCATAAGTTTCAATGATTAAAGAGTATATAGGAAATATGAACATCCATTGTAGTATGTTAGATATATGAAGGATACTAACGAATTCTTATAAGTAATCCTTAAAAGGCAAGGGGGAAAAATATACCCCTGCTCCACTGAATTTCAGCAAAGATGAGAGAATATAGGACAGCATAAAGGTAACTTGGCTACTGGCTTTGATTTCTTTAGGATTTTGGTTTACTTACTGTTAACAGTGAGGATAAAAAAGATTAGATAAATTCTCCAGCAAACATAAAAATCTTAAAAGTATTTGAATAGAACACACACAAAACTAAACATTTAAGAAGCTACCAAGCTTTTTCATCTTGGTATAAAATCCCAAATATATTCTAGCTAGACTAAATCTCCCTCTAGGAAATAAATTAAAAATAATAAATATGTCTCCAAGACTAAATTGAAGATTTAAATTTATTACAGGACTATTGGTCCAAAGGCATTTGTTGGTGAATATTCACAAATTGTTGAGCTAAGTAGTCATGGAACACGAACTGCAGCTACACAGTGTATTTCCTCCTCTGGATCAAGAAGGTATAACAAAAATGCAGCATTCTAAATACTTAATAAGTAAAGCAGCATCATATGTCACAAATAAAGATACTTGAACTAAAATCCTCTATTGGATAAAAATGCTAATTTGCAGCTCACACATCAGTGCAAGCAATTGGGAAAAAAAAATTATTCTAAGTAGTTCAAAGATGCCTTTAGAGGCAGAATTCTGAAATGGCAGCTCGAGAAGCACAGTGACCTCTCTCCCCAGGAAAAACCACTTAACTAGTGAAAATTACTTTTTACAGCAATCACCTAAAATCTCTGCAAATTGTCCCAAGGGTATTTAGCAAATGGAAATATATTCAAGAAAACCTACTGAATCTCAGTAAGAACAGCAACAGACTGTGGCATTTGAGCTGCTCCCCCATCCCCAGTTCTGTGTAACTTTACACGTGCCCTGCCCTAGACAGGTCCAGACAAGAAGACAGGGGCTCACTCTCTACCTAGCCTCAAGTCTATGGCTGCGGTCTCACTTTGAAAGGGGCAAGACACTGGCACTTCTCATGACCCCTGGAATTCCAGGCAGGCGTGGCTAAAAGGATGAGGCTCCATTCCCTAAGCCAGCCCTTCCTTGCAGGGCAGAATATCTACCCCAGACGGCAGGCTGACAATACTGAGGCTCTGACTGATCCCATCCAAGCTTGCTCATAGGTTCCACATCAGGAGGAACAATTCCAGAAGACCAGGGGCCACCACTCCCACCCAGCACCTGCTCATAGAGCATGCACATCGCTCCAGGAGAAGCAAACCAGAATGTGAATGAATTAAACAATCCGATCAAAAAGCAGAGATTGGCAGACTGGACTTTAAGAAAGAAAGAAAAAACAAGACCCAATGATTCAGAGATACACAAGGGTTGAAATGAAAGGATGGAAAAATAATGTGCAAACAGCATTCATGAGAGAGGCGGAGTGGACATTAATATCAGACTAAATAGACTTTAAAACAAAATTTATTTTAAAAAGATAAAGTATTAATATAAAGTAATAATAATGACAAAAGAGTCAATCCATCAGGAAATCACAACCATTATAAACATATATGCACCTAACAACCAAACTGCAAAATACAAGAAGCAAAAACTGACAGAACTGAAAGAAGAAATAGACCTTCGCTATCTATAAAAATGGCTAGTCCTGGGAGGGGCAGTCTCTCCCTTGGTCTGTATCAAACACCACAAGATACAGACGATTAAAAACATGACTAATACACTGGCCTCCGGTTCCTTAAAAATAGAACTGCCACATGATTCAGCAATCCCACTGCTGGGTATATGTCCCAAAACATTGAACTCAGGATCCTGAAGAGATCCTGCACTCCCATGTTCACTGCAGCAACAATCACAAGAACCAAAACGTGGAAACAACATAAGTTGTCCATCACCAGATTATTAGATAAACAAAATGGAGTATATAGCTATAATGGAATATTATTCAGCCTTAAAAAAGAAGGAAATCCTACCATTTGCAACAACATGGAAGAACCTTGAAGGACACTGTGTAAATGAAATAAACCCGTCACAGATGCACAAATACTGCATGATTGCATTTATATGAGGCATCTAAAATAGTCAAATTTATAAAAGCAGAGAGCAGAATGGTGGTTGCCAGGCCCTGTGCAGGCAGAGAAGGGAAGTTGTTGTTCAATGGGTTATACTGCTCAGTTATACAAGAGCAGTAGGTTCTAGAGATCCAATGTACAGCACATGCCATGGTTAACGATCCTGTGTTGGGCACTAAAAAAGTGGTTAAGAGACTAGATCTCATGTTAAGTGTTCTTACCACAAAAGGGGGATGGAGACAGGAGAAAATTTTAGAGGTAATGGATATATATATCTGCTTGACTGTGGTCATAGTTTCACAGCTGTATGCATATATGCAAAGCCAGCAAATTGTATACATTAAATATGTGGAGTTTTTTATCAACTACACCTCAATAAAGCTATAATATTTTGAAAACACTGGGCCTCAGGAAAAGAGTAAGATATTAGCTCTCTGGGGGAAGAATAATCACCATTATGCTGGTTAAAGGAGCAGCTTACTCAAGCCTGCCGCAACAGCATTATTGTAAGCGCCATGGGAGGCAGAGCGGGGACAGTGGGGCGGGGAAGCAGCCATGCCTGGGCCTGCAGGCGGAACAGCAGGACACGTGCACGTGAAACACGGCTAGCTGCAGGTTATTCGGGGAGGAGGAACTGGGACCAGAGAGATGCCGCCGGGATTTGGACATCAGAGAGGGCAGAGGAAGAGTTACTCACACGTGGGCCGCAAGAAGCAACACAGTAGCACCATTTATTTCCCCCGTTCAGCACTTTAACTTTCAGTGGCCTTACACGGTAGGCAGGGCCTGTTCTCGTCACGTTCTGTATGTTCAGACCAGCAGGACTCCCGCAGACCATTGCGCAGGGTGTGCACAGCGCGGCGCTGAGGCCGCCACTCGCATCACCGCGCAGAGCCTGCAGCCACCCACCGTCTGATTTACAGCGCCAAGAATCAGAGAGCCAGGCCTCGGCAGGCCCAGCGAGGCTTATGCTGCAGTTAGTGACCAAGAAAAGATTAGCAATGTGAGTATATATCAGTGAGAACTTTCCAGAAGAAAGTTTAGCAATAGATGAACAAGAGTTTTAAATGTTTTGAGCCAGCAATTCCTCTGCCTCTGGGAACTTAGCTTTACAAAATAACCATAGACATGTGCCAAGATTTAGTACCAAGGATGCTCATGGCTCAATGCTTCTGGTAAGAAACAACTAGAGAGAACCTCTATATCCAAAATTTGGGGATAGCTTAAAAGCATTCTAAATATTTTAGATACAGGACACTCAATACAAAAGATTCAGCAATTCCATCTCCTACATAAGTCCGGAATGGCAAGGCAATGCAAGGGTTAGCAACAACAGGCAGGTGCTACCACCCCATGCTGGAGAGAGAGGCGGGCTGCTCTGGAATCCAGGAGGTGCCACAGGAACCCTAGACCCAGGGGGGCCACTTTGGCCCAGGCGGGCCACGGCCAGAGCAGAGTGAGGGAGGATACCTTGCAGCCTCCCTGCCCCCTGCCCTCTGGTCTTCCACCAGTGTGTCTCCCAGTGGTCTAACCGGGATGGAAATCAGGATTCAAGGAACCCTAAAACACATAGTCCCCATGATGCAGAAGAGAGCAAGAGAAGGGTGAGAGCAAGCGGGGAAGCAACGCGCTTGGTGGAGGAAGCAGGTTCGCGCGATAGGATTGCATTTACATAAAATGCTGCGTGTGGAGAGACAGATAATATGCAAAATACACTACTCTGTCACCGTGGAGAAGGTGGATGAAGTGGTTTTCTTGTCTGTGTTTACCGAATTATCCACATAGACAAGTGACGCAGACACAAGGACTCTGTCCAGGTTCCCTCCTCTCTGCCTGAGGCACTCACAGGAGTCCCTCCCCAAACCTGCCCCCAGCTGAAGACAGCCACTGCCCCAGGTCACGTCCCTCCTGGGGGTGGTGGCAGGCTGCATCCCATGCCTGATTGACAAGGGGAATAAAGGTTGCTTCTCATCCCATTTCAGGATAACTCCGAAGGTCCAGAGCTGCCTTCAGAATCAGTGAGGACAACCAGGACCTACCCGAACCAGCGAGCACGGCTTGTACCGCACCCTTGGGGTGCTGGGCCCGACAGCAGAATGTGAGTTTATCGAGTTGGAGCCCAGAGGACGGCGCTAACGTGCAGGTAGGGCAGCTCTTAGTGGGGGCCATCACTTCCTCCAAGCTCCTGGGTGGAACCAGAACCTCCTGGAACCACCGAGGTAGATGATGGTGTGGCGGGTCAAATGGCTGACACAGTGGGCACACAGAGTCGACTGACCCTGAGGTGTCTGTGCCTGGTGGAAGACCTGGAGGACCTTCCATTTACAATAAAAAGCAACAAAAAAACGACCTGGCTCGAGGGCACCAGGAGGAGCCAGGTGGTGGCTGTCCTCTACTGCCAGGGCTGACGGTCAGGTTCCCTTCTAGACCTGGGCCCCTGTTAGCAGAGGAGATGAGTGGTGTTAACTGAGTCCCAAGGTGGATCAATCATCCTAATGAACAGCAAGGCCAGGTGGCACCCAAGGGCCTGGCCCAAGAGGGCATGGGATAGTTCATAGGTTAGAGCACCCATGGCAGAAACGTATGAGTCCCGAATATGGCATTCCTCAATCTGCACAACCAGAAGACATCGTGTGGTTGAGCAGGAGGCTGAGAGCAGCGTGATGCCTGGCTAGGTTTCCACACTGTGTCACTTCTCAGACCTGAAACACATCCACTCAATGGGAGGCTGGTCCCCAAGGCAAAGGACCTAGCAGCACTGTGGCACATGTACCCAGGAGCGAGCCCCTGAGTCCTTCCCAAAGGCAGCCTTGCAGCCCCCTAGTCCACATGATCCATTTAGTTTGTCAAGAGCATTGGGATTTTTTGATATAAATATGGTAGCTGTGCAGATATCTTCCACTTGGCTACCCAGTTCTCTCTCCACCCTGTGCTGTGTCCCAGAAGTCGGACTTATGTGGATTTCATGGATGGGCTCCCTCACCCTCTGACTCCCAGCTGAGTCCAGCCAGTGGGGGGCCCTGGCAAGAGTTCAGAGAGAGGCAGGTGAGTGAAGACAGGCTACCTGCCCCCCCGGCTCCATTCCTGCAGGCTTGCTGCCATTTGAATATATCCTCCGCCCAATGATCACCGAGTTCCCGGAACCGGCTTTCTCTAAATGAGGCTACAGGTTTCAGGCTCTGTTGACCTCCCCTCCCTTCGCCCCTCTGACCTAAGGGCGGTAACAGCTCTTTCCATTGCAGCCCCTTTTCCCAGCTCAGGGCTTTCTAAATAGTCCATTGTTAAATCACCCCCAAATTGTCCTGCTTCAAACATGTCACCTCTTTCCCGGTGGAACCCTGACTGACGCAGCAGCCCATACCACCCCCTCGGCAAAGACTTTCAGTGTAATTCCAAATGAGTGGGGGTGGGCTGAGGCAGGAGCCCCATCGGGGTGCACTCACTCTCCCGCCTCCCCCTCCCAACTCAGCCAGAAGTTCTAGGCATCGTCTTACATCCCGTAGGAGCAGCCTGCCCCGAGTCCCAGTGATTACAAAGGAACGTCTCTGTAGCAGGATTGATTGGAAGTCATTAATCCAGTTTTATATAAGAGAATACCAAGAACACAATATAAAGCATTACTTTTAATTAACAAAAGCAATTAGCACTAATTTAAAAGCTCTCACATTTGTCAAAGAGCCATTTCACCTTAATTGCTAGGTGTGTTAAATAGGCAATTAAAAACAAATTAAAATGAAGACCGCAGATAAAAGGGGGCCGGCAAAGGCGTCTGCGACGGCCCAAGCAGAAGCGCTCCTCCGCCGCAGACCTGCAGAGGCATCTCACGGCCACTTCTCGATGCCCTCAGCGGGATGCTTCACAGGACAGCATGCTAGATTTCTATTGGGGAATTGCTTTAAAAAACAAAGTAAGCAAACTTTGAATTTTGGCACAGAAAGGTAAAATTCTTTCCGGGATTTTACACAATCCACAAAGGCGTACTCACTCAGTGTCTCCTTCGCTAAGTTCTACCGGGAATACGGAAGCCCTTCTGCTCTCCACTTGCTTAGCATGGCACCATCACGTATGATGGGCTGTTTTAAGTGTTCGAGTGGAGGGCAAAGATGTGAAGTGCAGTAAACACACTCAGGAAAAGAGCTCATTAGACAGTGTCATAACCACACAGGGTTTAACGAGAGAGGCAGAATGTAAGTCAGACTCTGAAATGTGAGTAGGAAACGTTTTGGATAAGAAGCAAGAACATTCTAGGCAAGAACAGCATCAACAACGGCTCAGAAGTCGAAACTGAAAGCAGTTGGTCTTCGTGCACCCCATGTACTTACTGATGCTGTGAGATGTGTTAGTTTGAAGTGTGGCTTTGGGGTGCATTGCTCTCTAGGAGAGCAAGTGAACATTTTTCAGGTGGGTAAGTTACATGATATCGCTGGTGTGCTGCTCCAATGGCCCAGTGATGGGCTGGCCAGTCTGTGCGCAGCAAAAAGAAGAGAATTCTCTGGTTCTGCAAGAGTCATCCAGCTGCCAGAAGACAAGGCGGGGTCAGCGTGTAACTCTGGCCCTCACGTAAAGTGCCCTTCTGCTAGTGACTTCATCTCGGAGTAGTTCTGTGCACAGGAGGTGTGAGTGACCAGTTACCAGGTTAACCAAGGACATGAAAGTATGAACACAGAAAGTTCTTTATAGGCCCCACCCACGTAAATTACGTAGATATTATTATTGAGTTGCTATAACCTTACTGACAGAAAGGCAAAGTTTGGAGATAGTAAGCACTGTTTCAGTGGTTGGTTTTAATAACAGTAAAAAAATTCAAGACTTTATCATTTCAAAAGCGCTCATGTTACAAAAGGTCTTGAGTTGATGTCACCATCTCACACGAAAAATGTCTACTCTGAGGGATTTCTGAATCTTTCAGGACCACTGCAATTAAAAGCAAATGTGAGGCACAGACATTTGTTTGGGGGCAGGAAGGAGGGTGGGATGTCACCGATGAATAATAAAATGGGAGGTAGCTCAAGATTTAAAGTCCAGGATTCAATGCTTTCTAACTCTGAATGATGGGACAAAGGCAGTGCATTGCCGGACCATGTACAACCCTGAAGCAAACTCAGCGACCCAGAAAAAAATGAAAAATAAAAAGGGTACATAGAGGAGGAAGCCATGTACATATTTCAAAAAAACTGCCAAGCTCTGATCCTGAATATATATATATCTCACATCCCCAGGCCCGTGAGCATCTTCTAGTGGTTGACATAAGGGAGTTGGTAGAGGATGGTACCAACCTCCAAGGTTCATCTGGAAATACGAGAGTATTACTGTGGTACAACTGTGGGGGGAAAACTTGATGTTAATGAAAGAGAGCCAGAGATGCCAACATACAGGACAGACCAATCCAGTGAGAACTGTCCTACCCCAAATCCCGTAGCATCCCATTGAGAAACACCACTGTAGCTTTATGGCTCCTCTAACTCAATTCAGCCAAGTACTCTTTTGACCGAACACTCTTCTTCCCGCTTACTTGGACCTCAATAAGGACAAAACCTTCATGCCACAAAAAGAAGATAAAATAATGGCACAGATGTTGTTCTGCTCACAATACTAATTGTGGCAAGTTTCTCTTAGCAAAGATTCAAGGAACATAAAAAAGATGATTAGAATTTTACACAATTCCTTCTCATCTAAGCCCAATCATCAAACAAAACTCAGATTAGGGTCCCAAATCAATTGTTCCCAAACTTTAGAGACTATAAGTATCTAGGGGTATGACAGCTGAAGAGCAAAAGGTTCTTTTTTGAGGGGATAAAAACATTTTAAAATTGTCTGCAGTAATGGTCGCACAGATTTGTGAATGTAAAAACCATTAAATTGTACACCTTAAACGGGGAAATTGTACAGTATATGAATTATCTCAATAAAGCTGCTTTAAAAATAGAGGACAAATGAAGATATTCTCAGAAAAGGAAACTAAGAGAGTTTGTTGCAATCAGACCAGCCCTGTAAGAAATACTAAAGAGGGTCCTTGAGGCTGAATCAAAAGGACACTCGCAGTGACTTGGATCCAAGAGAAGAAATAAAGGGCGCCAGTAAAATTAACCACGTAAGTAAATATAAAAGTCAGTATTAACATATTTTTTGTTTGCAATTCCTTTTTTCTATTTTTTTAAATACAACTGCATAATGCAATAATCATAAATCCAAGTCGATAGGCACACAATATATAAAGATGTAATTTGTGAAAATAACAACATAAAAGGAGGCTGAAGCTATGTAGAATCAAAGTTTTACGTACTATTGAAGTTAAATTGGCATTAATCTGAACCGGTTGTCATAAATTAAGAGGTTAATGGTAATCCCCAGAGCATCACTAAGAAAATGCCTCAAAAAACATATAGAAAAGGAAATAAGATAATTAAAATTCTACACTAGAAAATATATATTTCACACAAGAGAAAGCAATAATGGGGGAATGGAGAACCCAAAAAGACATATGACATTTATAAAAAATTAATGTCCATTTTCAGAAAATAGAAAAATTATTTAAAAGTTACCTGCCCCAAAACACCAAGCCCATATGATTTCACAGAGAAGCCTACAAAACTACATTATCCTAATGCCTATTATTAATGAATTGTTTCAGAAAACAAAAGAAAAAGGAAGAAAACTCAGAAATCCCTCAAGTATTGCATGTACCAATAAAGACTGAGCCAAAACAAAATTCTACAGACCAGTCTCACCTATGACTATCAACGTAAAGATCTTAAATAAAATAGTGGCAAAAAAGTCAATAACATTCCTAGAATTAATAAATCAAGACCACATAGGATATATTCCAGAAAGCAAGGATGTTTCTATAATGAGAAACCCATAAGTATAGTTCGCCTTTTTAAAAGATCCAAGAAGAAACATATCATATGATTGTTTTAATAGGTATAAAAAAGATCAAATACAAAATAAACCACAGAAACAGCATTCACTCCTGGTAAATATACATAATAAAATGGAATCAATAGATACCTCCTTCACATGGTAATATATATAGACCTCAATCCAAAAGCCAGCATCTTACTTAATGCAGAAACACTAGACACACTTCCTTTAACAACGGCGGGGGGTGGAGGGGAGATGCTCGCTATCTCCCCTACTATTTAACATTTAACTTTGTGTTGGATATATTGGTTAAGATGCAAAGGGAAAATATTTGAAGCACAAAAATTGTACAAGAAAGGTAAAATTCTACTTGCAAATAATATGCTAAAATATCTGAAAAATAAAAAATAAGAAAAAATATTATAGATAAGAGAATTCAGTAAAGGAGCAGGATACAAAATGAATAATAAAAATCAGTAGCTTTTATATAGACAGCCAATAACCAATTACAAAATAAAATGGAGAAAGACACCCTTTACAGTAGCAATTAAAGATATAAAATACCTAGGGATAAGCTTCTAAAAAGTTACAGCACCTATGAGAGAAGTAGAATATATTCCTGAAGGACACAAAAGTAAACCTGAGCAAATGCAGAGACATCCTCTGATCTTGAACAGCAGGAATCAACATCAAATATATCAACTTTTCCCAGTCAAGGAATGTTCTTCCAACAAAATATCAGTAAGTTCTTATCTGTATTTAAGGATGTTAATTCTAAATTTTACAAAGAACAGCCAGGAAAACTCTGGAGGTAAGACAGTGTGGCCAGCCCCATCAGAAATTATGCCATAATCTCTCAGTATTAAACACATGTGCCACTGGTATACAAACAGGCCAGTGAAACAAAATGAAAAGTTCGAAAATAGACCTGAGTAAACATGGAAATTTTGTGCATGATAAGCTGGCATTTTAAACCATCAGGTGGTCTTCTTAACAAATGGTGTCGGGACAGCTGCAACACCAACTGGAAAGATAATAGGACCCGCACCTCGCGCCATCAACTCCATGCCAGTTTCTATTCGCCCTCCAGGTTCACGCTCCAGTCTTCTTCACCCGGTTTTTTCCTCCAGGAGTTTAGTCTTTATCAACTTCATGGACGGGCTCCTTGCTCTCTAGTCTCCTTTGGAACTTTCAAGTGAGAATCCCAACAGGAGATCCAAGGGGCCTGAGGTCAAGCATTACTGTGCGGCTCCTAGCTCGACGGGTTACCTGGAGCTGGCTGGAAACCCCTCAGCCAAAGGTATAACTTTCTCCTCGCAATGACCTGCTCTCTCCTCTCCCGGCCTGGGCCCGGGGCTGGGGTGGATGAGCATTCACCAGCCCTGCCCTGCTGTAGCGCAGGCCCAGACACCGAGGAGCCCCTCGCAGTTCCTCTGTGCGCTGTCCACGCCTCTGCAGATCTCCTTGTCATTAGCCCTCTTTGATCCCCTTAGGGTCGTACCCACCATTTTAAAAAAGTAAAAAGGAAGAGGGAAGAAAGAAATGAAACTACACAAGTATTAGAAGAAAACTATTGGTGAGTTTCTATAAGTAGAAAAAGATCATTTTAAAAAATCAGAAATTGTGTATATTCCTTGAGTTAGTAATTTTACTTCTGTGAATCTACCTTACTCTAACCCTAACCCTAAATCTAACCCTAACTTTAGCCCTCATGCATGCTTTAAAAAAAGCTACAGATGTTTATAGCATTGTTCATTTTTTAAAAAGCATTATTTATAAAAGATTTTTTTTCAGTTTGAAAAAACTGAAAGTCAATTAGTAAAGGAATGCTTAAATAAATAATATTTTGAAAGATCTAAAAGGATGAACGCTGAACTATTAATAGTGGTTATTAGTGGAATGTGTGGGTATGGATGATTTTTGAAGGGGACTTTCACCCTTTACTGTATCTCTTCCTATATTTCTATAGTTGTAATTTTCCTTTAATCCAAAGCATAAATTTATACATAATCTATAGATTTTTAAAACTCAAATGGGTACAAGAAAACACTTTCCTACTCTATTTTTAGAATTAAGTCTACTCTTGTCTGTGCTTTCTAGTATATGAGAATAGTTATTTGAAAAGTATTGTTTTCTTTTATTTTCATTTTAATGAAGAAAAACAATTCAACATTAACTCATCATGAAAAAAAATTTAGCAAGAACAAAAGGAACTTTCTTAACCTGAAATTTGTGACAAGCATACTTACTGAGTATATTCCCATCACATAGCCCCTGGAAAGTCCAGCAAAAGGCATCGGCAGACCCAGCCAATGCAATGAGAAAAAAGAGATTAGAGATGAGCAGATACAGCGTACTAATTACATCAACTTATTTTGAATTAATTTATAAATTCAGTGTAATTTCTATCAAAATAGATAAATGGAATACAACAGAAATCTGTACCCAAATACTCCTCCTTCTCATCTGTTAAAGGGAATGAACATCTCAGCTTCTAGAGTCAGTCTTTGCACTGGCAAAGCCCATGGATCTCATTGTCTCTCATCCGCTCAGGGACTCATTGCGGGACACTATTCCCTTTTCCTCCTTCATTAGCAAATCCTCCCTATTGATTGGATTTTTCTTATCAACATACAAACATAATAGGTGGGCAAGCCCCATAGAAATCAAGACTTATGAAAAAAAGACATGATGAAGTTACAATAAATAAACTCCTGGCATGTGGATAACACTAGATCAATGAAATACAATTAAGCTCAGAAAGAAGCCAATGACTTTCCCACTGCAGTCTATGAAAGAAGCCAGTTCAGTCCCATGTGTCCTCTTCTCTAACTACACTCATGTGCTGGGTGACCTCATCTAATTCTATGGCTTTAATCACCACCTATATGCTAACGACAACCACATTTATATCTGCTACCCTGACTTCCTTCCTGAGCTCCTGGAACTTATTCATAACTGCCTTCTAAATATCTCCATGTCTAACAAGTATGGCAACTTCATATTTTTTAAGATAACAAATCCTTTTATAAGATTGCCAAAAGATTTTAAGATAATACCGTGTTTGCAAGAATGTAAAGAAATAAATGTATTGTAGTTAAGAGAGTAAACAGGTTCAATCTCTAAGAAAAGAAATCTGGTAATCTGTCGAACTTGCAAATGCAAATTTCTTTTACCTGGAAATTCCATTTCTAGAAATTTATCCTATAAATATACTTACAAATGTATGAAATCATATATTAATAATTGTTTTCTAGTTATACAAAGTTTAGAAATAATCCAAGTAATAGTTTAAAGGCCTAGTTAAATCATATATAATCATACTTGTGCTATTTTTTCTAAGTTTTTAAACTTTTTTTATTGATATTATTTATATTTAAGGTATGCAGTGTGATGTTTTGATATACATAAACATGGCAAACTGATTATTATAGTCAAACTAACTAACATCTCCATCTTGTTCACATAGTGACCATTTTTTGCATGTGTAGTGAGAACACTTAAGTTCTATTCTCTTAGCAAATTTCATGTATACAACACGGTATTACTAACTATAGTGGGAAAGCATTTTCATATCACATAGATGCAGATAGTGAGAAAAAAAATAGGACCTTTTCTACTTCTGCTTTTTTTGAGCGGCTCTTTGAAGCAGTCACATATC
>RJWJ010031028.1:0-19493 GCA_004363605.1 Indri indri | reverse complement strand
GATTTGAACCAGATGTTTGACTAGAAGTTATCAGATGCTCAGTATTGACTATTAAATTACTTCCAGAGCAGCATAAAGAAACAGGGAGACATTAAGTTGTGACTTGTTATTTTAAATTCAATTTGGAGTAAAACTGTTTGTTTATTAGGAAATAAAACAACCATCACTCATCTTCTTAAACCTTCCCATGAGCTAGAAATTATTCTTTGAGGTCAGGTGTAAAATCTTTGCATGTCAGTATTCAGAGTGGTTATTGAAGACTCTCTGAGTCAACCCATCATTTTACAGATGAAGATTCTGAAGGCTTGCCCAAAGTCACATAGAGTGTTACTGCCAGGGCCAAGATTGGTTCTCAAAGTTTTTCCTACCTCTGTAGTTGGGAGAACTAGACCAAAAGAAGGCATTTCATGTAAATGAAAAATATATTATAAATTGAGCCATTTTGATAAGATACACCCAGATATCATTATTCCAACTTTCACAAAGAAAAACTGAGGCTAAGGAGATTAAGGAATGTCCCAAGGGGTGGAGCTGAAATTTGAAACTCTGGAGCCCTTGCGCCAAACCTGTACTACACACAGCTTCCTCTGGGTGGATGTTACCTCTTTTCACCCAGAGCTGGTGCGTGGAAGGCAGTGACTGGGATTCCTTCTCATGCATTACAGCCCCCAGCTCTGCATGGCACTTCTGGGTTGGAGTAGAACACAGGGTTCTATAGCAAACATTCCCAACAGTGAGTCTAGAAGTTAAATATTCTCTCCGAAGTAGGGTTTTGTGACGCTTACAGTCAACATAAACATCTCTTCAGCTCTTAAGGATAAGGGAGATTTATAGCCCACCAGGTAAGGATGAATGCCTTCACCTGTTGATATTTTAAGGACTTGATTGGAAAGTACTGAACCAGTTGCAGCTATATTTTGGAACAGCATTTATTGATGGAGGGTGTTGCCAGACTCTTGTTTTTCTGCTGGGAGATTTATTACTGTTTTTCATTGTGAATGCATGCTAGGAAGAAACATCTTTTCTGAAAAAGACTTGGGGAACAGTAAGGATGTTTTTGACCATGCCATTTTCCCTGGGGCTTGTGTATGGTCAAAACTACTTTTGTTTTTCCAAGCAGAGACTCAAGTTGTGTCCTTGGGTTTCATGGCTTTGGTGTGCTGAGTTGCCGCTCCCTTTTCAGCTCACTCTGTACTTCCCACAGCCTGATACCACTATTCTAGAGTTTCTGGGAGAGAGGAACTCTTAGAGAATGTGTCCTTTAAAACTTAAGGTTCTAGGCCAGGCGCGGTGGCTCACGCCTGTAATCCTGGCACTCTGGGAGGCCAAGGAGGGTGGATTGTTTGAGCTCAGGAGTTTGAGACCAGCCTGAGCAAGAGCAAGACCCTGTCTCTACTAAAAATAGAAAAAAATTTGCTGGACAACTAAAAATATATAGAAAAAATTAGCCAGGCATGGTGGCGCATGCCCGTAGTCCCAGCTACTCAGGAGGCTGAGGCAGAAAGATTGCTTGAGCCAGGAGTTTGAGGTTGCTGTGACCTAGGCTGATGCCACAGCACTCTAGCCTGGGCAACAGAGTGAGACTCTGCCCCCCCCCCAAAAAAAACTTAAGCTTCTGAACCCCACTGATTGTCTGTGTGAACGTCAGCAAGTTACTCAACCTCTCTGGGTCTCTCCATGGGAGGCCTGCCTAATGACAGTGCCTACCCTAGAGCTGCTGTGATTTTACATAGGAAGAGCATAGAATCGTGCCCGATGCGTGCAAGTGCTCAGTGTAGCTGTCGTTGTTGATGATGGTGACATCCACTGAAAGAGTTCACAGTCCACCAGGAAACATAAAACTAAACAGATATTTATAATAAAACATGATAAAGACAGTGATAGAGAAACACAGGATTAAGGATCATGGAAAGAGGACATGTATCCCAAATAGAGAGGAGAGATGGAGCGGGCAGATGTTAAGGAAGACTTTAAGCTAAAATCTAAAGAACAAGAGTGGAAGGGGCGCAGACAGAGCCCAAGGACACCATGGAGTCCTAGAAACAGTTGTATCTCTTAAAATGGTGAAATATGCAGACTCTGTGGTGGGATTGCTGGATCTAATGGTGGGTCTACTTTAAGTCCTTTGAGAAGTCTCCATACTGTTTACCACAGAGGTTGTACTAGTTTGCAGTCCCACCAACAGTGTATAAGTGTTCCTTTCTCTCTGCATCCACGCTGGCATCTATTGTTGTTGGATTTTTTAATGAAAGCCATTCTAACTGGGGTAAGGTGATATCTCATTGTGGTTTCCATTTGCATTTCCCTGATGATTAGTGATGCTGGGCATTTTTTCATATGTTGGCCATTTTTCTATCTTCTTTTGAAAAACTTCTGTTCATGTCTTTTGCCCACTTTTTAATGGGGTTGTTTGCAAAAATCCACCTAACGGGTACAGTGAACACTATTCGGGTGATGGGCACATTTACAGCCCTGACTCAAGCTTTAGATTAAAAACATTTGTACTCCCTTAATATTTTGAAATTAAAAAGAAAATGTAAAAAATTAAAATAATGCAGCCTCCACAGTCAGACTAGCTTAGTACAAATCCCATCTTAGCTATGTGCCTTGGAAAAATTACTTAAGTTTCTCTATGCTTGAGTTTCTTCATCTGTAAAATAAAAATAATAATAGAACCTGTCTCAGAGTTTTGTTTTTGTTTTCTTGTAAAGGTTAAATGAGTTTTATATATAAAGCTCTTAGCACATCACCCAGCACAGAGCCAGCACTAAATACTAGCTATTATGATAAAAATTTTTATACTTCCTAAATTTTCTGAATTACAGCATGACAGAATTTGTAGACATGAAGGTTCTGAAAGAATATGTGGCAATGGCATACTTGACTCTGGAGGAATGAAGTGAAAACAAGGAAGGAAATTTGTTACAAAAGAGCATAAACCAGCACCATAAAACCTGGGTCCCCATCCTAGGTGCACGACCATTGGCAAGTTGCTTACTCTTTCTGAGGTTAAGTTTCCTCATCTGTAGCATGGAATTGATAATATGTTGTCTGCCTTCTTTCAGGGTGGTTATGAAGGGCAAATGAGATCATCTATGGGGAAGTGTTTTGTGAATTTTAAAGCAATATACAAAATGTAAGGAAATTATGGTTAGGATGGAATTGATGTGTATACTAAATAAATACCTGGTGCAGAGAGGTGTGAAGATTGAACTTCAGCTCATTCCCACTCTGTTAATTTCAATCTTAGAATATTTTTTCAAGTTGTCATTTGGTATAGAATTGATTAGATACATAAGGGCTCATAAAGGTGTGTTTTTAAATTACTGAGCTCAATTGTATATTAATTTGGAATACCAGGGTCATGGTGTTCTACTGGTGAACTCTCCATACTTGAGCTATTATTAATACCACCCAGACTTGACCCAAGGTTGGGGAAAACTTTAAAAGGAGAGGGCAAATCTTAAAGTGTCTGCTAGTCCCCAGACCCCACAGGACTCCTTTTTAAAAAATGGGAAAAATAGAATTAAGTAGTCTTCCCACCAAATGAGTAGATTAGATTTTACTCAAAACAGAAATATGATATGGAAAACAGTTTTCATGCCTTTGTGGCTTGTCTTGTTTGGGAAAATATATGTTAAATTCACTATGAATGATCACGTAGATCTTGCCTAAGAAAAATTATACTTACCAAAATCGAACATACTTCCATCTTCCTTCATTTGTTTTTTCCCCTTCATTACACTACAGTTTGCCCACAATTGGCCTGTTTTCAGTTTTCTTGTCTCTTCACCTAGCTAATTTCTCTTGTCCTCCAGTTCCCAGTTCAAAAGCCATTTCCTTGTAGAAGTTTTCCTAAACCACCTTGATAGTACTATGGACAAACATAGTTACTGCTCAGCAGATATTTCCTTTGCTCTCCTAACAATTCCCAGCTTCTCCTATAGTTAGACTGGGGTCTTTTGACATGTTCTGGCCAATGGGCTGTGAGTGGAACTGAAAGTTCCAGACACCTGCAGGTAGGTGTGGGTCTCTGTGCTATCGCTCCCCAGTCATGAGTTGAGATGGTGGCATCACTGGATAGTGGGACCCTCAGTGAATGTGAGGAGCAGAGCCTGCCTCTGACTCATGCTGGATGTGTAGTATGCACCTGTGTGTGTGTGAGAGAGAGAGC
This sequence comes from Indri indri, assembly GCA_004363605.1. Lineage (NCBI taxonomy): Eukaryota > Metazoa > Chordata > Mammalia > Primates > Indriidae > Indri > Indri indri. The sequence continues at coordinate 15,319 of RJWJ010031028.1, read as the reverse complement.
GAAGAGAGATCTTTAGGTTAAGCACAGAGATTTGGGGGTTGCTTGGTTGCTAAAACAAAACTGAGCCTACCTGACCACTGTGTATCCCAAAGTTTTCTATCACAGCTTGTATATCAGTTTCCTATTGCTGCTGTAACAAACTGTCATAAACTTAATGGCTTAAAGCACCACAGATTCATTCACTTACAGGTCTGGAAGTCAGAAGTCTAAAATGAGTCTGCAGGGCTGTGTTCCTTCTGGGGGCTCGCTCTAGGAAAGAATCTGCCTCCTTGCCTTTTTCGGCTTAGGGGCCACCTGCATTCACTGATCCATGGCTTCTTCCTCCAGCTTCAAAGCCAGCCACGTGGCATCTTCTCTCTGATCTCTGCTTCTGTCCTTGCACCTTCTAAGACTATGGCCTTCCAGTGTCTCTCTTTTAAGGACCCTTGTAATTACATTGAGTGCACTAGGATAATCTCCCCATCTCCAAAGTTTCTGGGGGGACATTATTCAGCTTACCACAGTCCTAGCTTATTCTGACCACTAGGTAACCCCAATTTTTTTAAGAGTATGTATCACAGTTGTAAAAAAATTATTTGTGTAAATATCTATTTAATTTCTGCTAGTCTAGATTATAAAGTTGATTAGGAAAAAGCAGTGTCTATTTCTTATACACTGTCCTCCCTCCTGGTGGCTTCTATAGTTGCCTAACAACAGTGATGACAACTACAATGGCAATAAATAACATTTTTGCCTTGGCCTCGATGAGTTAAAAGCTTACACATTCTTCTTGAGGACCCAAAGCTTACACGTCTTAAAGATCAGAAAGACAGACCACCTCACTCCCCGTTCTCGTCCGTTTCCTCTCAAAGCCAAGCAATTGCCTATTATTTATTTTTCTTTTTACCAGCATCATCTGACTTGAAGTCTCATTTCCTCTTGTCAATTAACACAAAAGTCTCAGTTAATGTTCTGATAAGGCACGCGTTCTAGGCGGCGGAGCCTGCCTCGCTCTGCCCCTCGCTTGTTCTGCGGCTTCGCTCAAGCCGGTGTCTCTGAGCTGAGTAACGACGTCTGGCCCAGCACCCATAGGACCAGTTCAAGGCCTCAGTCTCCATCTTGTTGCCTTTGTCCTAGTTTTTTCCTCACTAACGTCTCCCTTGATATTTTTCAGATTTCATTGACAGTGAAGAGGAGCCTTGGGAGGGAGCGGGAATGGGTGTGTGGATTGAGCCTAAGCAGGGCAGAACTGTTAATAGCACAGTTAGTGGGTGCGGGCGAAAGGGGGCGTGGGGGGTGGAGGACAACTCCATAGGGTAATTTCACAGAATGAGTAGCCAAGGGGTGCAGACTGGAGTAAAAGCTCCAAGAAAACCCCTGGATACTTCATGTCAGTGAATGCAGAAGGACAGGGAGGCCAAAGTGGAAGCATTTCTAAACTAAAAACGCCACCTATCAGAACCGATACAATGTTCTCATCTGAAACTGTCAGGTCCATGAATTCTGTACATGTTTACCGAATATGTGCTCTTCACCACAGATAGTCCGTTCATCACTGTCAGAATTAGCATGATAATCACAATCATCAACATCCTCCTCCTCATCGTCATCACTCTCTTTATCCATATCCCGACTACCTTCATCAAAATATCCTTATTGTTGGCTTGCTTTGTGCCAGGCACCGGGCCAGGGTTAATGTCTGTGGCAATCCTGTGATGTGAATAGCTCTATTCTAATGTCACTCATCAGGAAATAGGGGGAACGAGAACTGAAATAGCTTTGTCAAGGCGACAGAGCCAGCATTCATAGAGGTAGGATTCCAACTTGAGACTTTTTAACCCAAAGCCCATGTTCTTAACACTATTTCTGCACTTGAAGTTGCTTAGTCTAGGGAAGAAAGGAAAAAAATGTAAGAGACAGTAACTGTAACAGACACTGCAGTTGGGGGAGGTACAGGATTTCTGGGGGCACAGAGAAGTCGCCACCCGTCACTTCATATCTGTTGGAAGGCTTCCTCAAGGAGTTGCAACTGAGCTGAGTCAAGCATGACAAACATTTGTTCAGACAATAAACAGGGATACAAGCATTCTGGGAAGAAAGTGAACTGTGCACAAAAGCGTGGAGGCATCCATTCCTTCAACAAGGGAATGATGGAGTATCTGCTCTGCTCTGGGCATTATGTTAAGGATCCCAGGGGCAGTTAAAAGAGAGAAGAGTGAATCTGGTGCAGTGGATGAACTAGAAGACATAAGACTGGAGGTAGAGAAAAACAAGTATTTAGAAGGAGATATGAGAGGAAAATAGCTATTCGTGAGATACTTGTATTATGTTTTACAATTTCCAATGCATTTTCGCATGTCTAGCACACTACCTTGTACACAGTAGGCACTCAACTAGTAATTGAATGAATAATCTCCTTCCATCTTTAAAGCAACCTGTTTGCCTAAAAGTTCTATGAGGACCGAGAACGTTTGTTCACCACACCACTTATGTCCACAGTGGGGCCACCGAGTTGCACGATGGTGCTGTTCACGTGGGGTCTCTGAATGGTCTCTGTGATCACAATGTGCATAGTGGCGTAGAACTATTATCCATTATGCTATGTTAAATATATAACAACATAATAGATGTATAACTTGGTAGCTTGGGTTCCCATTTAATAGAGGATTAACATTTATTGATTAGACAAGCTAATGGATGAAGAAGGAAGGCAGAAAGGCTAGGCAGAGATCATGGTCCTTCAGCCTGTATTCAGGCAAGGAGCATTAGCTAAATCTCTGCTGTCAACCGGCCTGTCCATTTCACAGGGAAGAGATGTAAGGTGATTGCCTTAAAACACGTATCTAGTGAGGGGAAGAGCCAAAAGTGAAACCCAGGGCTCTCCTACTCAACGCTGTTCTACCGCATAGAACAGCGCATAGCATACAGTTTCTCTTTAAAGCCATCAGTGCATCGTTTCCTCCAAAAAGGGCCAGGAATGTTTCTTTCCTAAGAAACCAGCTGGGCTGCAGAATGTGTTGCTGGCCCCACACAGCTGGCAACCTCCCAAGGTGAAGGAAACTGGGAGCTGGTGCCGGGAGTCTTTGTCAGGGATTGGTGTGCAACTAATTGCTGCTGTAAACCTGTCTCATGAGAGGATCTGGCTCTGCTAGTTCTTTGAGTAAAGAAGATCCCAAGGTTTAGTGAGTGGATTAGCAGAATACATATTTAGAAAGCACAAAGACTGCCGAGCATCAATTTTGGCTGAAGAAATTTTGTCCCGGATGAAGAGCCTTTCAAACACCCTTCAGTTGCATTTAACTCCTTGTAGCCAAGCATCTAGGCTGTGGTCGTATGTAGGAGAGAGATGGGGACACGAAGTCTCCCGTTTATTAGCTCTTCGATCTTAGGCAAGTAACTTGACCCCTCCCTCCAGCTTTAGTTTCTTCATCTATAAAATGGAGTTAATCAGTTCTCCAGTGTAGCATGGTGGCAGAGTAAACAAAATCATGTATGAAAAGGACCTCATCCAATGTGGTACAGTGAAAAGATATTGAGTTGCGGAATCAGACCTTGTTGTTAAATCCAAACTTAACCTCTTAATAACAATGCAAACTTCGACAACACCAATAATAATAATAATGACTATAATAATCATAATTAGCCAATGTTTCTAGAAAATATACCACAAAGCCGGCATTGTGATGAACACAGCATGGATTGTCTCAATTAACTGGTAATAGAGTAAATACTATTACTGTTGCCATTTTATTGATTGGAACTGATGCATTGAAGGTTAAACTCAAAATCATCTAGCTGAATATGAAAGGGCCAGGATGCAAACTCAGATTATCTGACGCCCAAGTCCACAGCATGAGTTTTAATCTCTAAACTAAACTGCTGTCTCTCTAAGCCTCAGTTTCCTTATCTATAAAATGGAGATACCATTATCTGCCTTGCCAGGTTGGCAGGAGACTGAGGTTGCATCTGGGAAGCACCTTTTGCACTGGTGCATGCTCAGCAACTGGTGGGGTGTGGTGGTGGGGTGACTTGGTGGAAGCCGTGTCGATAAGGATGACAGCTAGCACTCCACATCTCAAAAAGGACTTCCATTGCTGTCATTGCAGAAAGAAGGTACTGAATAGACAGAAATCCAGACAGGGGCTGCTTTCTCTTGTTTTAAAAAACAAAAATATTTAACACCCGTAAAACCTGTCCCAATTGCATTTAGAGTGGTGTCTTTGATTTTTTTTAACTGTTTCTTCATGCAGCTGGGACTCTAGTATAAAATACAAATCTAAGAAATTAAAATGGCCATATTGACTAAGGAGTTGACATCATAGGTGTAGAGTGAAAGCAATAAAGTGGCTCAAAGAGGTTATTCAACCTTTCTTTTTTTGGTGTTCAGTAAATTGCACTTTAAATAAAACTGCCTTAAACCCAAAGGACACTGAGCGACTGTTCTGTCTGGGGCACGAGAGGGCAGCAGGGAGAGCAGGAAGCCCTTTCACATAAGTACACTCTGTGGTGGATTTTTCCATCTCCCTGGCAGGCAGTTTCTCGTGAGGCCTCCCGTTCTTGCCCCACGTCGCAGCGCTGAACGAGTGTGGGCATGGAATCAGGGCTGGGCAGTAATGGGATTGGCCCATTTGAAGGGATCATAAATTCTGACTTCAGGCCCTGATCCCCAGACTGCTAACTAAATTAAACTTGAGCCCCTTTGCTGGGAGCTGCATTTTGAACTTGGCGCCTATGGATGTATGTCCCAATTTTTCGTCTGACACCCTTCCCCACCTACCACAAAATGCAGGGAAGCATCATTTTAGTATCTTGAAGTAGTATCAGGCCCATAGTGTTTTTTTTTTAAAGCTGATTTCCTACAAGGCATCATAAACCTCATTTGTTTGCATTAATAGCCATCCCCCTTTGTTTTTCACTTTCTTAGGGTTTCCATACAGACCTGTGCCTTGAGGGAGGGGATTTGGAGGTTGCAAAATGTCATTTTCTTATTTCTTCTGGAATAGTCTGTGAAGGTATTTTGAACTGAAAAAAAAAAACAAAACGCAAATTGGTGTTAAGTTTGTTTCTAATGGTTTGCAAGGCCTGTCAGGGGGCATCCCAGCCTCATTTCTCACCCCTCCCCATCTCACATTTCAGGTGCCCTCCCCACTGCAGAAACCCCCACACGTGCCAGACTCACAGGCTCAGGTCTTTCTAACGCCATCTCCTCTGCCTAGAATGCCCCCCACCTTCTTGACAGCCAAGCTCCCATTTGCTCTTCATGTATCACCTTATCAGGGAAAGTCCCCTTGTCCCCAAACCCAGCGAGGTCTTCCTGTCCTGTCCCTGGTGCTGCTCCATCACAGGGTGCCCTCATGGTCTGTTTACATGCCCATCTTTTTCCATGAGACCACCAGCCCCAGGAGGGCAAGGCCTGTGTCTGTCTTATTCATTTATGTTGCCCATAGTAGGCATACAACAAATGGTTGTGGGATGAATCTGGAAAAAGACGAGTGAAGACCCTATCATTAAGGAAAAGAATGCTACAGCACAGAGTTCATCTTAAAACATCACAGGCTGGCCGGGCACCGTGGCTCACGCCTGTAATCCTAGCACTCTGGGAGGCCGAGGTGGGTAGATCGTTTGAGCTCAGGAGTTCGAGACCAGCCTGAGCAAGAGCGAGACCCTGTCTCTACTAAAAATAGAAAGAAATTACTTGGACAACTAAAAATCTATATAGAAAAAAATTAGCAGGGCATGGTGGCACATGCCTATAGTCCCAGCTACTCAAGAGGCTGAGGCAGAAAGATTGCTTGAGCCCAGGAGTTCGAGGTTGCTGTGAACTAGGCTGACGCCACAGCACTCTAGCCCAGGCAACAGAGCCAGACTCTGTCTCACAAAAAAAAAAAAAAAAAAAAACAAAACAGGCTGTTCCACTGGTCTATGTCTATGTTCTTGTGCCAGTGCTATGCTGTTTTGGCTACTATAGCTTGAAGTCTGGTAAATTGATGCCTCCAAGCTTGTTCTTTTTGCTTAATGTACTTTGGCTACACGGGGTCTTCTCTGGTTCCATACAAAGTGTAAAATTATTTTTTCTAGATCTGCAAAAAATGATGTTGGTATTTTAATAGGGATTACATTGAATCTGTAGATCACTTTGGGTAGTATAGACATTTTAGTAATGTTGATTCTGCCAATCCATGAGCATGGATGTTTTCCATCTGTTTATATCCTTTGCTATTTCCTTCCTTAGTGTTTCACAGTTCTCCCTATAGAGGTCTTTTACTCCTTAGTTAAATATATTCCTAGGTATTTTATTTTCTTTGTTGCTGTTGTGAAGGGTATCAAGTCTTCGATCTGGTTCTCAGTTTGACTATTGTTGGTGTATAGCAATGCTACTGATTTGTGTACATTGATTTCGTAACCTGAGACTTCGCTGAATTTGTTTATCAATTCCAGTAGTCTCATGGCAGAATCTTTGGGGTTTTCTAGATATAAGATCATGCGATCAGCAAAGAGAGATAGTTTGACCTCTTCTGCCCCCATCTGGATGCCCTTGATTTCCATCTCTTGTCTGATTGCTCTGGCCAGGACTTCCAGCACTATGTTGAATAGAAGCAGTGATAGAGGGCAACCTTGTCTGGTTCCAGTTCTAAGCAGGAATGCTTTCAATTTTGTGAAGGGAGAGGAGTGGATGGGTAAATTCACACCTAAAGGATGCAGTGTGTGCTGTCTAAGGGATGGACACCCTCGTAGCTGTGACTCAGGCAGTGCAAAGGCAATTTATGTAACCAAAGCGTTTGTATCCCTGTAATATCTGAAATAAAAATAAATTAATTTTTAAAAAATCACAGGCTTTGGCATTGAAGCTGAGTTTAGATTGTGGCTCAGGCACTCTCATTTGCCATGTGACCTGAGCAAGCTTCAGAAAACTCTGATGCTGAGTTTTGTCCTCACCTTTTGGTGGGAGGATTTCAAACAGCACTTCTATGCTCTGTTGCTCCTACCCCTTTCCTAGGTGGCTTCAGAACTAATCATTGGTACCAGGAGCACAGACTGTTTCACCATTGTCATAGCTTGTGTAGTAGTGAAGGTTGAATCAAAGCCCTGTTGTTCATGAAGCGTGACTCAGATGCTATTTTTAATCAACTTTTACTTCTTTCCATCTTAGCTTGGATTTGACAGCTATTTCTGCCTATCTTCCTGGGCTCATAATCTCTTGGCTTCTGCTGCTTTCTCTGTGCTTTGGATTTGCAGTTTGTATACTGCTTAAAGATCTTGCCTTTGCTTACCAGGAGCAGAACGTTCAGACTTGTGATAAACCATTGCCACTGATGGTGCCATTATTTCGCCCCATGAAAAGCAATGGTCAGAATGTGCAGACATTCAGCGATGAGTTAATTTTTCTTTTTAAATCAAGAAATATACATTAAAATAGCATTTTGCCCTTTTAGACATTATTTTAGGTATATTTTTAAGACTATATTCACTTACTAAGCCACTACAAATTTATCAAGCACCTACAGTCCTTGTCCATGGCAGCTTACAGTGTGGTGTGATGAATGCCATTGTGGATGTAAGGCAGAGAGCCGTGACACAGGAGAGGGTTGCCCAGCAGCTCCACAGCAGGGTGAAGCAGAGGGGGGGAGCACTATCTGTGCCATGCTTGATACATTGGAGATCGGGATACGGGATTTGACTCCGTTTATTCTCATTTGCAAATCTAGTTTGAAAGTGAGTAACACTAAACTGTATTTTGTTATTTGGTTCTGCATTTTCATATCACCTTTTAAATTACATTAAATCAGAACTACCTTGAAAATCCAAGATACATGGGCACAATAGCCATGTAATTTATTAAAAGTGTTTAAAATATGCCAATTATATTAGGTACTATGTTTTTCTCATCTCAGTATAAATAACAACGAGTCTGAGAGAGTGTTTTAAAAGCCAATGCAAATTGGTTTCTTAGGTTATTTGTTTCCAATGGTGTGATTAAAGCTACATTTTTTACATAATTTCTAAAGTAAATATGACATATATACAAAATTGATTATGAAATTTTTATGAGATAACAAAAGAATTGTAAATTGGAGCTAAATTTATAAGTACAGTATATTAGTAGAATAGTTAAAAGCAGGCCTGGAGTTATACAGACTTGTATTCACATTCCTGTACCCCTTCCTAACTATGCAAACTGGGGAAAGTTACCTAACCTCTCTGTATCTGTTAGCCCACATGTAAAATGGCTCAGTAGCAATGCCTGCTTTTAGGGTTATTGTAGAGATTAATTAAGATAACATACATAAAGGTTGATAATAAGGAGTATGAGGATAGAAAAGAGGGAAAACTCTTCCCAAGAAGCTAATATTATAGAATTTATGCTCATACAATCAGGTATTAGCTTGTTTCTAAAAAAAATATTAGCCAAAAAAGTTTCTAGATCCACCAAGTAAATTCTTGCATTTAAGGAGTCCAGGATATAGCATGGGCTATGTGGCCAGATAGTATGAGTTTGATTCCCAGTTTTGCCCCTTCCTTGCTGTGACCTTGGACAAGTCACTTAGGCTCTCAGTGCTTCAATATCCTTATCTGTATCCTGGGGATACGTTGGGTTTAAAGAGCTAATGTATCTGAAGTGCTTAATGATATCTGGCATATAGTAATATCATAAAAGTGTTTACCCATTTTTTATTATTGTCATTATCTTGTCTTAGATTCCTGTAACATAAAAAATGAATGAGAGCCGTCTCTTTGATGGAATCTTTTTCCTAGTGACTAAATATATTCATCTAAATATAATAATACCACACTTAAAGAGCTGAGATTCAGACTTGTACCTGTTTCACCCTGTTCTCTCCATTCTTCTGAAATAGAAATGTTTTGTTTTTAGCAATAGTGTATAGTGTATAGCAATAGTGTTTGTTTTTCTTGGCTGATTGCTACCTCCTTGGTTAATTTCCATATCAAGAAGAGAAACCCCTTCTGTTGAGAGGACAATCACTGTCTCCTATCTTAGGTTGTTCCTACAATGTCTCTGAAATTGCTTTGGCCTGTACTTCCCAGATGAGGTATTTGAGGCTTGCTATAGTGAATATTTTCTGGAGCTATTTTCAAGGTTGTTTTCTGACATTATTGACAATTAGATGATTTGTTTCCATGGACATTCTAATCTGCCCTCACAAAGATGATACAGAAAAAAATTTAAAATTCTGCACATAGTTCATGTACAATGCAAACCTGCTAACTTTTTCAAATATTCATCACTGATTCATTAATTCACCCAAGATTTTGTGAGCCACAGGGCTAATGCTTGGGATACCAAGATAAATGAGATGGTATCCCTGTCTTAAGAATCCCTTTTGGGGATTCTGAAAGACTTATAAATCAAAGATTCATTCCTTTACCTAATTTTTATTTAGCACCCACTGTGGGTCAAATATGCTTCCAGGAACTGGCGCTACCACAGTGAATAAATACTGAAATATGACAAAGTACCTGTCCTCAGGAATTCACATTCTGACTGAGGGAGAGTGACAGATGGTGGGTGCTGACAGGTGCTATGCAGAAAAGCAAAACCGGGATGTATCGGTCCATGTTTTTTGGTGCAGAAAACCAAATCTGTTGTTGCCAGTTTGAATGGAAAGGAATTTATGATAAATTACTTCAGGAATTTCCAGGAGGACTGGGGAGGAGCTCAGATGCTACAGCTAAGGGAAGAATATGATTGTTCCAGTGGGAATCCATCGATGGCGCTGCCCACTGCATAGCGCAGGGACCTCTGCGTAGCTGCTCCCCACAGGAATCGCTCTCTCGAGCTGCTACACCCTCAGGCGCTCATTTCCCATGCCTCCCATGGATACCTCCACTCGACAGAATTCCAGCTGAAAGAGCATCTGGGAGATGCAGTTCTGAGCTTTCCAGGCTCCGTGTCAGTGGAAAGTTTGCTAGACAGGATTGGGTGAGCCAGTCTACACACAGGGTAAGGCAGGTGGAGAATGAAGGGGAGTTGATGCTTTACATAAAGTGGTCATGAGATGTGTATCAGTTAGATATTGCACTGAGCTACCCATCAGTAGCTCGCCACCCTCTCTGAAGATTGAGCCCACAACTTTAAGAAGACTTGGCCTCTGCTCTCTTTTCCAGCCTCACAACCTGAACAGTGGGGCTTCAGTGTTGTGAAATTGCTACTTCTTCCCATATGCAACATGCTGTTTCACAATGCCATGCCTTCTTTGCTCATGCTGGTCTCTCTTTCCGGACTGCCTTCCCCACTGTTGTTTGCTTGGCTGACTGTTTTAGCTGAGGAATCCTCTCTAGGAAGCCTTCGCGATACCCCCAGATTGCAACATGAGCCTCTTCTCTATGTTCCCGTGCAGACTTGTGCCATGCATTTAATAATTTCCTGGATCTTATTAAAACAATCCATTTGTGTCTGTCTCCCTCATTCTATGAGTTTCGAAAGGTCAGGGACTACCTCATTCATCGTCGTAACCCTAGCGCCCAGTAGGCAACTAATAAATACTTTGACATGAGTTGAATTTTGAATAAGCAGGATTCAAGAAAGTGGGAGAAAGATGGGCATTGCAGGCAGAGGAAACAGCATATTCAATGTTACAGAAACATGAAAGAGCAAAACGGGTCTCGAAAAACGTAAGCACGTCATGAGGCTAGAAGGAGAAAGCAGGGAGGGGAGGGCATCGGTATGACACCAGAGCACTGACAGGGTTGAGATTAGGGTGGGTCTTGTGTGCTGAGCAAAACAGCTTATTTGAAAGCTCTGGGGAAGCCAAATTGAAGGATGTTAAACAGGTAAGGGACTCACATGTTCAGATTTGTGTTTTTAAAGAGGTTTGTCTAACAGCTGGGTAAACAGTAGATTAGAGGGGCTCAGAGTAGAAGCAGAGAAACCATGAAGAAGCCATTCCGAACCACAAGTGAGGAAGACTTGAAGGCAGTGGCAATGGCACGAAAAAGAGATCAGCGACTCAAAATTTCAGATCAGTAGAATTTGGGCACCAGAAAAATGGAGCATGGGTTTTACCAGAAGGGCCTCTTGGCCACCTCCCAACCCACCTTCACCCCACTTGCCTCACGCCCTCAATTCTGAACTCCCACCCATGGGTGATGAATAATAAAAAACAAAATGCATCACATCTATCTCCCATCTACGGCAAGGAACATAAAATCTCAATGTTGGTGCTGAAAGGGGCCTTGGAGATCCCCCAGGCCGATTCCTAAATTGATGTATGAATGAGCCAGAGAAAACAAATGGCTTCTCTGCCTACCTCTGGAAACCAATGGGAAGCACCCAGTCACTGCAGCATCATCTACTTAACTCTCCATATAGCACTTGTCTCTAGTGTTTTCTTGTGTATTTGCTAATTTTCTGTCTCCCCCTGGCATTAGAAAGTGATATTTAAGAATAGAATCCTTGACTGTCTAAAATAGCATTTTGTCTATTAAGAAGACACTTAATGAACATTCGTTGACAGAGGAATGAGCCAGGTATAATCAGGTTCATTCCCTCCTGAACTGGTAATCTTTACATAGGACCTTGGCTTGTGGGTTATCAAATCCATAATTTTATTTCTTAGTAGGACTTTGCTTGATCAATCCCACAGAGACTAAAATTATACAAAGACTAAAATCTACCAAGAAATAATATTGTATAGTAGTTCATGTGGCTTCTAATGTGAATAACAAAATATATTCATTATTATATTACTTTGAAAATAGTAACCAATGACAAACTCACACCCATTAGGAAGGAAAGCTACTATAAAAAAAATGTTGGTGAGGACACGGAGAAATTGGAGCCTCTGTGCACTGCTGGTGGGAATGTAAAATGGCATAGTTGCTATGGAAAACAGTATGGCAGTTCCTTAAAAAATTAAAAATAAAGGCTGGGCACAGTGGCTCATGCCTATAATCCCAGCACTTTGAGAGGCTGAGGTGGGAAGACCACTTGAAGCCAGGAGTCGAAGACCAGCCTAAGCAACATAGCAAGACCCTGTCTCTATAAAAAATGGGAAAATTAGCCAGGTGTGTTGGCATGCATCTGTAGTCATAGCTTTTCAGGAAGCTGAGGTAGGAGGATCGCTGGAACCCAGGAGTTTGAAGTTTCAGTGAGCTACAATAGTGCCACTGCATTCTAGGCTGGGCAACCAGGTGAGACTATCTAAAAAAAAAAAAAAAAAAAATTAAAAATAGAATTACCATATAGGATCCAGCAATTTCACTTCTGGGAACATACCTAAAAAGAATTGAAAGCAGGGTCTCAAAGGATATTTGTACAACTATGTCCATAGAAGCGTCATTTATAATAGCTAAAACATGGAAACAACCCAAGTGTCCATGAACGGATGAATGGATAAACAGAATGAAATTGTTCAGCCTTAAAAAGGAAGCAAATTCTAACATATGCTACAACATGGCTAAACCTTGAGGTCATTGTACTAAGTAAAATAAGCCAGTCACAAAAAGGTAAATACTGTACTATTCCACTTATATGAGGTACCTAGAGAAGACAAATTCATGGAGATCTAAAGTAGAATGGGAGAGTGGAATGTGGAGTTGTTGTTTAATGAGTATAAAGTTTCAGTTTTGCAAGATGAAAAGAGTTCTGGAAGATTGGTTCACAGCAACATGAATCTACTTGACATGCTAAACTGTATACTTAAAAATGGTTAAGATAGTATATTTTATGTTATGTGTGTGTTACCACAATTTAAAAAATATTTGCCACTGAGGTGGTATACATCTGTTATCTCGTTTGATCCTTATAATACTTTTGAACTGTTGTTAGAAATATAAGTCCCATTTTGTAGTGAAGAGAACAACGCTCAGAGAAGTGACATGAATTGCCCACGGCACGTAACTAGAAAATGGCTAAGCTGAGCTTCACGCTCAGCTCTCCTGACTCTATGCCCAGTGCTGGCTTCTGCATCAGGAGAGAAAGTGTAGTTGAATTCACTTGTCTTCTGGTTGAAGTATAAGAAATAAACCCTTGGCAGTTTGTGGAGAGAGCTATATAGGTGGGAGGGCGTGTGGGTATGTGAGAGGGAGAGAGAGAGAGAGAGTACAGAGAGGAGAGCGAGCTTGCAAGCAACTCCCAGACACCTGCTTCATGCTTCTGGTTCGATTTCCCTCCCTCTCCGAGTCTTCAGAGGGCAGGTGTGAGTCAACTGTAAACACAGTGAGAAAAGGTCACCCAGCGTTCCCTCAGCTGGCAAAATCAAAAGGCACTGCCATGGAGATGGTCTGTGACATGAAATTAAAAACCTTTAAGATAACTAGGAGAAGACAGTGGCTCTTACTTTTTGAAATGATTCCAATTAGATGTCCTCCTACCTTCTGTGAAGGCGAAAGATGACAAAATGCACTTATGAAAATAAATGCGTCGCATGGGAGAAAGAGGGAGCAGTGGGAAGAGCGTGGAACAGGAGTCAAACTTGGACCTACCTGGCTGGACCACCAGGCAACTCCCTGCATAATCCCTGGCACACCCTTCCTGTGCCCCAAGGGTTGGGCTGCCATCACTACCATCATTTTCATGCTTGATTTGAGCTGAATTTAGAGAAAAGAGCAAAACCTCCCAAAGGAAATTAAAAATACAAGTGGATCATCTAGCCTTTTATAAGGAGCTTTCATTTATTACAAATGACCTACTATGTGTCAGGCGCTGTCATAGGCACTTTACACGTGGGAACCATAATCCTTCTACCACTTAACAGCTTATTTTTACGATACAACTGCACTTAGAGGGACGATCGAGTTTCCCAAAGTATTTGCCTAGGTGGTAAAGAGTGGAGTCAGAATTTGAACACAGGCCTGTCTAGTTCCAAAGTTTGTTCTCTTCTCCATTCCATGATGTTAAGTTCAACAGCCAAGATACAAAGACTTATGGAAGCACCAAAGAGTCTGGGAAGAAGTTAGTTGTGCCCATCATTGCAGGAGAAATCTTGATGGAGGGGTGGGCATTGAAGTGCAAGAAAGCAGTGGACAAGTAGATGGAAATGCTTTTTGTGATGCAAGAACACAAAGCAAAGTCAAGATGGTGGGGAGTACAAGGCTTCTAGGAAAATTGTAAACAGTCCTGTTTGGTTTAAGGGTAGTTGTGTTGGGCTGTGGTTGGAGTCAGGACCACATTGTGAAGAAGCTTGAATGCTATGTGATGCAGTTTGGAGCTTACTTTTCTAGGCAGTGGGGAGCCATCAAAAATCTGTATCAAAGGGTTTATCAAAATTTGTTAGTATTATCTAAAAGTGTTCTTTCTATGCTATGAAAAAATTAAACATACCTGAAGTGTTTCAAAGAGGAAACAATTGTTTTCATTCCATCTCACATAGGCAATAGCATTCCTGGCTAATATTGCCCAGTAGGTAAGTAATTGCATGACATCAGCAGATAGAGCCCCTTAATGTGTGCCGTGAAGTCAGTTAATCACACTGGCTTCTCTCCTGAAATAATGAGACTTTTTTTTTTTATTCTTTAGAAAGGGGTAAGAAACTTCAAGGAACTTCGAGCCAAATTTCAAAATCTTGATGCCCCATCTCATCCGGGACCTATTAAATTCCCAGCAGGTATTTCTCAAAAAAGTGACACTGGAAGCACACAGTCAACCCAGATTCCAGCCAACGGGAAACCCATCTCATGCAACCACAAGCAGCCCCCACCATGTTGTTCCAGAGGCAAGTCCCAGCTTCTTACACCCCAGAAAATGAAGTTGGCCCGGAAGAGTGGGATTCAGAAATGTTCTAATTCCCCAGGGTCTCTGGGAAAGTCTGCTGTGTGTTCTGCAATAAATTCACAGAAGGCTTCTCTGTTGTTAGATGTGAATCAATCAAATGCTGAGATAACCAATAAAGAGAAAGCGATGGTGGCCAGTAGCTTCAGAGAAAAGCTCTGGAACTGGGAGAAGGTTTCATCTCAGAAAAGTGAAATGTCATCGACCCTTCTCCTTGCCAGTTGTGAAAGTGAGGCCCTCCGTGTGCAAAGGCAAAAAGGCATGGGACTTACTCCAGAGGAGTCGAGGAAAAAGACTGAAACAAAAGGAGCCCAGATCCTTCCTTCCCAGAGGCACTTGATGGCCCAAAGAAAATCACTTGCTGCCGCTGAAGATCCCTCTTCTCTACTTTCTCAACATGGCAGGAAGAGGCAGAAAAAACCCAGTCCTGAGAGGAGCCTGGCAGGCAGCGTGTGTCAGCCTATCTATGAGTGTGAGCTTGCCCCCCAGGCCCCAGGTAAGAAATGTAACCCCCGCATGACTGGGGAGAGGGGTCATGTTTTTCTAATTTAGAGCCTGTTCACTTGGAGTGGTCATATACGTGACCTGGGCGATGCTGCTTCAAACTCTAGG
>RJWJ010031027.1:0-19502 GCA_004363605.1 Indri indri | reverse complement strand
GCCGTGGCGTCAGCCTAGCTCACAGCAACCTCAAACTCCTGGGCTCGAGCAATCCTAACTGCCTCAGCCTCCCGAGTAGCTGGGACTACAGACATGCACCACCATGCCCGGCTAATTTTTTCTATACAGATTTTTAGTTGTCCAAATAATTTCTTTCTATTTTTAGCAGAGACAGGGTCTTGCTCTTGCTCAGGCCGGTCTTGAACTCCTGACCTTGAGCGATCCACCCGCCTCGGCCTCCCAGAGTGCTAGGATTACAGACGTGAGCCACCGCACCCGGCCTTACTTTCTTTTTTGAGACAGAGTCTCGCTCTGTTGCCTGGACTAGAGTGCCATAGTGTCAGCCTAGCTCACAGCAACCTGAGACTCCTGGACTCAAGTGATCCTCCTGCCTCAGCCTCTCGAGTAGCTGGGCCTATAGGCGTGTGCCACCATGCTCAGCTAATTTTTTCTATTTTTACTTGCCTGGCTAGTTGTTTTTTTCTATTTTTTAGTAGAGACAGGGGTCTTGCTCTTGCTCAGGCTGGTCTTGAACTCCTGACCTCAAGCGATCCTCCCGCCTCGGCCTCCCAGAGTGCTGGGATTACAGGCGTGAGCCACCGTGACTGGCACAGATTATGTTTTATCATAAAGATGTAAATATAATTTTTATCATGCAGCAAGATATGTTAGACCCCTAACCCCTAATAGTAAAGACAAGGAAACCAAGGCCCCCTGAACAAAAGAGACTTTTAAAGGTTCCACTGCTGGTGAGTAGCAGAACCACAGGAGTAAATGTAATGGATGATTCCTCAAAATTATCTGTTAAGTGGAGATGCAAATCACTTGGTAGAATGTAAAATATCTTTTAATAATGTCTAATTTTGATATTGAGTTCGTTAAAATAAAAGTGTATGCAATTTAGGCGTTTTCTATGTGTGGTAACCAAATAAACTTACCGCGGTTAGTTTGCTGTTGTTAGACTTGGTGGTCTCTAAGCTGCACTACTAATCCATCTATTAAACATTGGAGTTAAAAGGGACTTTATAGCAAGTGTAATTAAATGTGCATGTGCTGCGCTATAAAGATTAAGGAAATTGTGGACCAGAATCATCATGTGACTTGGCTAATATTAAACATGTTTAAGCCGTTTTAGCTGTGAGGATGGTTGAAATAGTTGAGGGCTGTTGCAGAATGGTCAGCCGCTTTGGCTGGGGTTGAACATGGTACAGTCTTGGAAAGGTCTGATCCTGGGTCAGGAGGCAGAAGACCTATGTTCTGGTCCTTGTTAGTTTTCCATTTCTCTTAGTTTCAATGTCCTCATCCACAAGACAGACATAAAAGTATATGCTATGTTTATCGTATCAATCAGAAGGCTGTATTAGATCATGTATAAAATAAAAATGAAGAAACTGTTTTGTCGTTATTGCTAGAGTGAGAATTGAACTCACTCTAAGCTAAACTCAACTTTCTGTGGGAACTTAACTGTTACAGCATTCATTTTGTCAAAGTGAAATAGGGGAGAGATAGACAGTGAGACACTATGAACTGATGGTTAAAAGCTCTTTTTAAGGATTTTTTTTTGGGGATGGGAATAGGTAGGTTGGTTCAACCCTATGAATCACACGATGTTCTCCAGTGATTTGTAACTGGCTCAGTGTAGGTTCCCTAAGTTTTCTCCTTTAACTGCCTTGGTTATGTGTAACATTTTATGTTCCTGATTTATTGAAACTTCTCTTGTTGAAATACTATTCATAAGAGGCATCTGATAGCCAAGAAATTCTTCTGGGTCATTCAATGAGTTCCTAATTGTTAGTTTTTGAAGACAGGAAGTCACAAATTGCCCAGAATAAACAAACTTGAAAACACAGAGGTGTTTTTTCATCTTCAAGGGACTGATTATATTTCTGAATGGATGATCTGATTTGATTAAAATAACCGGCTATGTGTTTCTTACATTCATGACTTAGGTGACTTGATTATACATTCTAATAAATAGCTAAAATTTTTAATCTGTTTAGCCAAAATATTTCATATAACTATAGTTTAGAAATATATTTTACAAAAGATTAAATTTAATTTTTACCTAGGCTGTTGGTCTTGACTCTGAGATTACTGTTTTAAGGGTATCGTAGGGTAGCTGACCTCACGGGTGGCCCTAACTCCTCTCAAAGTTTGTAAAAACTATATAAAATGTAACATTAATTTTATTTCCAAACTATAATACTAAGAAGCAGTTGAGAGTGGAAAATTGCATGGTGCATTCACGTTATTGCAAATGTAGGCCGGTGCCTACATCCTGTATGTAAAAGTCACTGGGGTCTATTTTGTGAGGGAGGAAGAATCTAGAAGTTCAGAGTATTTTCAGGGAAACAAATAACTGTCTCTGAAAATCCTCTTTATGGGCAAATACCTCCTGTACCTCCACAGACTTATTCATTTCCTGCCTAGTAACCATGGGTTCCCCAGGACTGTTCCAGCCGTTTCAGATCCCTTTCTTTTCTGGACTCCTGTGAGACATCTGAGACAGTATGTAATGGTGTGGAAAACTGTGGTAGTGATTTGTGTTGGTCTCTGATTATTTATGAATGCTCCCAGTCTCCACCGCACTGTAAATGCTTTAAGCGGGGGTCTCATTGTGTACTTTGGTATTTCCCAGAATCTAGCACAGTGCTGGGCACACAGTAAGCACTCAATAAACACATAATTAATCAACACTAGCTGGGAAACTTTTTAAGGTCTGGGATTCTGTTTCTAATTATCTACACGGTACCTCACATAGGGCCATATGCTGATAGGTGCTTATGGATTGATTTGGTTGAAACTATAAACCCTTAGAGAATACCCACTCAATTCATTAACTCCTATGATAATGTGAATCTGAGTCTTTTTCCTTATTTAACTTGTCTTGCTCGAACAGTTTTAAATTCGATGCCTCTAATTGAGGTTATCCTGGTTATCACTTGCATCAGAGAATATTCTTACATTCTTCAAGACATTAGAGGTTCTTAAACGTTTCAGTTCAATCCTTCTCATTGCACAATGAGGATATAGTCCCCTGGTGGTTAAATTACTTGTCGAAGGTTATTTGTTAATCCATTCGATGTTACATTTTGAGTCCCTATTTAATTCCAGGTGATACAGTGAAGTAAGAGTCTCTTATTTCCTAATTCCCCAGACATAGTCCTCATTCAAATCCCAACCTCAACTTGGCTACCATTAAATTTATCACTTGGTACAGTGATACGTTTCTATACCCTCCCTCTTCCTCAACATACACTGGAGAAATATATGTCAAAAATTGCTGCTGGGCCCTACTAAGGGTATATATTTCCAACTGTTTTTGTAATTGTGGTACACTGTGGTGAAGAGATTTTGTAACACTTTACTCCCAAAGGTAGAGCAAGACTGTATTTTTAAAATATTGTTTTGAGAAGCTTTTGAAAAAGTTACACTATTCATGATAAGTGAGGAGACCTTGGGATATCACAGAAACAAAATAGGACTGAGGAATCCATGTCTCAGGTTGTTTGAATTACTGGGTTTGGCTCAGTGTGCTGATGATACGACTCTGCTACTGAGTGGCATATAGAATCAGGCCAGGGTGGAGATTGTCGCTCAGCAGCAGCTCTCATCTTAGATAAGTAGTTCTACTTTTCTGTACTTGAAGGAGACCGAAAATAGCTGCTGCTTACCCCAAGGTATAAAATTATGTGCTTAGACGTATAAAACCAGTTATAAAACCTTGCAGTTTTTTTTTTTTTTGATGAAGATAATAACTGGACTAGTGATTGTGGATAAAGTTTTTGGTCAGAAACATCTCTTGTATTTAGGAGCTTGGTTCAGTTCTCCAGCAAACTGACTATATTCACAAGTGACAGGTGAGGAATTGAGGAGGATGGAGAGGAATGACACTTTTCTCTCTTTGGACACTTTATTCCCTGTGGGCTTTGACAAAACTGTGGGATTTTCTTGCCAGAGATGCTGCCTGGGTTTGAGAAAGAAAAACATCATGGATAAAAATAAAGAAACCATGGGATGTATAAACCATGGGGTGTATAAACCTGCTACAGGTAAGTGACATTGGCAGCACAGTGGTCTGGCATTCGGACTCATTCTTTTTCCATCTTAGTAGTGTCAGGGACTGATGCCTAAGAAGCTCTGACCCTTGACAGAATTAAAAAGTCATTTGTCACAGTAAGACACCGCCGTCCAACCTTACTCATATATATATTTATTTACAGGGAAAGCAATCAGAATCCTAGACATTAAGGATGGGTTAGTTTTGGTTCGTAGTATCATTTGACCTAAGAAAATTATACTAGCTAATCTGAATTTGGAAAATCCTAAGACATGTAATTCTTGGCATCAGGCTCCTAAAAGTGAATTTTTTAAATACCAGAAAATTCTTCTCGGGTAGTTCTGATTCCAGCTTGCTCCTTCAGTCTGCTTCCCGTCTCCCCAGCCCACCTGTCTTCATGAGTACAGAAGACACAGGAAAGGACCATCTGGCCCAGCATGCCAACTTTTTATTTGGTTGCTCTCAATCCCACCTTCCTGTTTGGATCACCCCCCCACCCCGCCCATACTTCAGAAACCAATCAAGGTGTCTCCTGAACTCATTTATTCCCTTTGTTTCAACTGCCTTCTTGGGTAACTTTTTCCATATGCTTATATACTTGCCTCACAACAGGGATTTTTTTTCCCATCCAAAAATGGGAAATGGTTTTTCTTAGGAAAAACCATTTACTCCAATATATGACAAAGTGCTTCTAAAGGCCCCAAACAGATTTTCATTACTTTTGATGGCCAGGGCACATATAAGTGGAGGAAAAATTGCTGTGTTTAAAAATAACTGAGTGATGGGCAGTGACGCCGAGTGGTATGCAATTGAAGAGCAAGTTGTCATTAGCATTGAAATTTTATTCCTCCAAATGAAATAGTCTAATTTATATTTTTACCTATTGTCTGTAATTATTATTTTACTTTAATTTGGCATTTATTGCATCACCCCAGTTTGGCCTCATTCCCCTCAAGATGGTGACATTAGCACTTAGTACTCTTTATATTGCCTGTTGTGGACCAGTTTTCTTCAGCTCTTGCTAAAACTTACTAAAATGCCAGATGTCAAGTTGGAAACACAAAACCTGAAAGAAGGTCATAAATCACAAAAACAAACCATAAAAAAGAATAAAATACCCTGAATGCTGTACTCTGGAGCTTCCCAACTTTAAGTCTCCTTTTGTTCACCCCTCTCCCCACTTTACTGCATCCCCCAACCCCCGCCCCATCTTTTAAGGCCAGGGGTGGGGAGCGGGGAGCGCAGCAGTTTCTCACCTAAGGCTTGATTGTTTATTTTGCAGATTCTGAGCAGAGCACGGGATCAGACTCGGAGGTGCTCACTGAGCGGACTTCCTGCTCCTTCGGCACTCACACTGACCTGGCCTCTGGTGCTGCAGGCCCTGTGCCTGCTGCCATGTCTTCCATGGAGGAGATTCAGGTGGAGCTGCAATGTGCTGACCTCTGGAAGAGGTTCCATGATATTGGAACTGAAATGATCATCACCAAAGCAGGCAGGTAAGGACAAATTCCTTTGAGTGGCCCGATTCAAACAATCTACAGAAGTAGGAGCCATTGCATACCCTCCCCCCATTTATTTGTGGTAGCATCAGTGAAACCAAAGCAACTCACACTCACTTTTCTGCATTTGGACATCTTGGTAAAATGGTCCTCTTGTGCGTACTGTGATTTTTGCTGTTCTCCTCCAAGGGCCATTCAAATCCAAATCACCTCTACCCTCACAAACATTTTCTACCTACAGATGAATTTCAGCTAATACTGGAGGCCCATAGTATCTCAACAGCCAAAAGATAGATTTCCAAAGCAAGTGTTTACTTCACCATTCAATGTTTTCAAGAAGTTTGCTTCCCAAACAACAGCTTGCATCTTCTAAGACACTTAAAACAATCAGATGCTTTTGTAAGAATTTTTTTTTTTTTTTTTTTTTTTTTAAGAATTGGGCTTGGTGCATCTTCCAAGTCCTGTTTGTTGGTCCATTATATTTTATTGTTGACTTGAAATTATTACAAAACTTTAACAGCAACCTGTGGAATCTCATGTTATTTATCTAGAATAACGAAGTCTTAAAAACACAGTTTCTCTTGAAATAGGCACTTTTAGTCAATATACTCCTGTATTGGCATCTTTCAGTTTTTCATAGTTGGGTATCTGTTTTGTGCTGGACACTCAACATATGTCATTTAAACTTCACAGGCACCCTATGAAGTAGGATATGATCATCTAGTATGTGGGTTAGGATGCAGAGGCCAGAAGAAGTTAATCAACTTGACTAAGGCACAAGGGTAGTAAGGGGCAGCTCTAGAATTCTACATAAATCTATATGGCTCTAAAATGATGGCCTCAACTATTTATAACCTTGTACTATTAAGAAATGGTTGTAGTTCTTGCCTCTTGGATTAAAAATGAAAATGATTTAGATAAAACTAAATTTGGAGGAAGCTTTTGAGGATATAGGAATAGTTAATTTAAATTAAGCAAAAACGGTTATACTGCTTTCATGTTTTCAAAGCCAATCTGGATAGTCTCACTTGTCATGTGGGCCAGAAGACCCACCTCACTGCTTATAAGCTGGTTTTATAAACGTAGTCATTTAGAGTAAAAGAATATTTTGATTGGGTCCAGTTCACCTGTATGCCTATAGAGAAAAATCCCACTACAATAAGACATCACAAAAGCATGAGGTTTAAATGAATCTGAAATCTTGTTCATTTTTGTTCTCTCCTGGAACTCTCTTCCTTCACTGAGTTTTATTAGTGGATGAAACCATTAAACTAGGGCTTCCTAGGTGGAGAAACTTTTCAGGAGAATTGCTTTCAACGCCATCTCTTTTTTGTTTCTTGGATGTTAGTGTACTCTGGTTCTAAATTTTGCGGCGCTAAAGCTTGGAAGAAAACAAAACAATTCAAGGGAAAATTTCTTTCTTTCTTTTTTTTTTTTTTTTTCCTGTTTGTTAGTTTTTGGTAGAGGGGTTGGCTTGGAGAGAGAAGAAATATTACTATTGTTCTTTGTCTGTAAGATATTCCAGATTTCATTTTGTGGTTTCATTTTATTACTACTGGGTCTGTGTATTCCAGTCACTCTTGTACTTGGTATTTCCTTATTCCTGCGCTTCGGTGAATTCAGCTCCTTTGTGCACCTCCTTGACAGCTCTCATGTAACTCGTTCTTCTGTAGTGTTTTCTTCTCAACATCTCTGGTTTTACAAATTCACCTTGATACCCAGACACATTAACATATTCCCCAGCACAGACATACAATTTGTTCTTTAGTCATATTGAACTCCTTCGTTTAGGTTTAGAAACTACATTCATCGTGTCTGTATTTGATTGCCTCAGCTGTTGCTGTTGCTACACATGCTTCTGCTCAGATAATTCTGAAACAACTCAGAAGCATACAAAGACTTTCTCTTCTGCAAATTTTCTTTATCCCTCCCCATTCCCTTGGCCAATTCCTTCTCACTTCATTTTCATTCCTATGAGTATTCTTTTTCATTTTAACTCCAGTTTCCATTGTTAATTATGTGTGACCATCTGTCCGTTTTCACACTCAGAAAATCTTAGTCACCATCTACGTCTTCCCACACCCCAAACTGTAATCCTGTTGATTCAGACAGAGCTACTGCAGTCTACAGAGCTCTCAATCTCTGAACGTACCAACACAATCTGTATAATCAGCACCATGGACAGAGGCGCTTGTAGGGATTAATGGGTTTGGAAGACAAAAGAACTGGCCTAAATTTAGCCATAAAATTAAAACCAAACGTGTCTCATTTTGTGAAATATGAAAGACCAATGTTTCTTCAGAGTGTTATGACTTCACTTCGGTGCTAAGATATTGACAAAAAGAAAAGGCAATGTTTGCAAAGTTTTTAAGAAAAGAATTTAAACTTAGTCATAGAATTTTAAAGCAGGAGGGCACCTTAGAGGTTATCTAGTCACTTTCCTTTGTTTTCTAGATGATGAAATTAAATGACTTATCCAAAGCTAGACAGCTCATTCATTTCAGACCTTGA
Organism: Indri indri; assembly: GCA_004363605.1. Taxonomy (NCBI): domain Eukaryota; kingdom Metazoa; phylum Chordata; class Mammalia; order Primates; family Indriidae; genus Indri; species Indri indri. Next base: position 11,432 of record RJWJ010031027.1, on the reverse strand, counting down.
GTGCTGGGAAAAGATAGGTAGTGTCTTCACTCAAGGTCATATAACTGTTCCAAGAAAAGACAGATACTGAATTTAAAAACATATAACCCTTTTTCTTGAAGTCATCAAGAGAAGAAATCCACTCAATGTAATACAGCCTCTGCAGGTGGCTGAGAGGAACAATTTTCTTATCTCAGGAAGTAAATGAGAGGACTTTTGCCCCATCCTTGGCAAGATGACCTCCAAACAGGGCAGTTATTTATACAGGGCAGTTATAAATCAGTGTTACTAAGAAGGGAGTTACTGATCTGTATTTAGACTTTTGGAAAGAATTAATGTGGATCAAAGTGCCTAACCTGTAGTGAATGTTAGATTTAGTTATTATGAATAGCCTACCATCAAATTTTATTAGCTCACCATAAGACTAAAATATAAGGTTTTATAATTAAATTTGAGAGAGTAGGGAGAGAAAATCTAAAATGATATACCAACAGAAGCTTCTGAAAGGTAATAAAGTGGGAAAGAAGGAATGGCTGTATGTTATTCTTTGCAACTATTTATGAATTAGCCATCATTTCCATTAAAGGTCCATGGTTTCTCTTGTGCTTTTCCTCAGATATGATTATCATGTCACTGCCAGAGGACATCTGATTTTTGGGTTGCTTTTCCTGGATGAGTGGTGTGTGTGTGACTAGTGCAGAAAGCCTCTCATTTAACCATCCAGTACACATTTGCAAGATGGCTGTCTGAGGTCAGGGTATGGTCTATGGCCATGAAATGGAGCAAAGCCAATTAGGCCATATGTGGATCAAGCCTGTGACCTTGACCTCATTAGCACTGTGTTCTGCCCAGCTCGACTAACTAGCCCCAGATGGTTAAGCTTAATGCAATGTTTTGTATACAAGTACCCTTCGATACATTCAGGGCAATCCAAATTTTTGAACTGAGCCTTTTTATGTCTGGCTTAATATAAAAAAAAGTTGGTGTTTTTCTTTTTTCTTATGGTTAAAGAAGAATGGTAAACTTTATTCTGGACTTGTTGAAACTCAATACCTCTTTTGGGCTGCTCCCTCGCCCCCTCTCTTCAATCACGAGAGAAGTTGTAAAGTGCTATATCCTGACCTCACTTGCTTTGGCAAGTTTAACAAGCCATTGTGGTAGAAACAAGGTATTGCCCAGAGGCCACTAGAATTCATTTGGCATTTGCTGGCTATTCTGCAAGGTCCTTCCTCTGACACACACGTTGACAGCCTGAGAACTTGCAGAAGTTTTTCTACAGTTTTGTGCATTAAAAAATGGTGGCCCTTTGTTTGGGGACTGGTAGCACTCTTTTTCATCTTTTCTTGAGAGATTATTTTTAGAGTGGTCATTTTCCAATAAGCTCAATCAGTCAAAAATATTTTATGATGACCTACAATAAACTGTGATAAGGTCCTTGGGTAATAAGATGAGTGTAAGTATTTTATAGTGGTAATTTCCAAAGTGAAAAAAAGTAAACAATTTTGAGAATTAGAAGACATTGGACTTTGATGTGTTTGGAGTACCTAATAAGAAAACACTCTTCAAGCTTTTACTTTTTCTACTTCTCCCCCTCTGATTGTGGAGGTTACTACTTTATTCCCCTTCATAGGAGGATGTTTCCTGCCATGAGAGTGAAAATCACTGGCCTGGATCCACATCAACAGTACTACATAGCAATGGACATTGTTCCTGTGGACAATAAGAGATACAGGTAACAGTGACTCTGGGATGTGGAATTGTGGGCATCACCAGCATTCCAAGACACTTCTTTAAACTCATTAGATGAAGCATTTTAACAAACGCACACTGTGCAGGGAACAAGGAATGGAGGATGTGCCAATGGCCTGTGGCTGAGCACAAGCCAGGAAGTAGTAACTTTGGTCTGTGATCCTCCCTATATCTCCAAACAGAATGGGATTGTATAATGTCTCCCAAGGTAGCAAAATTTGAATGGATTTTAAGTCTAAAATTCATTCAGTTAACATTGAAAGTGATTAACATATTGAATAATTTGACTTGTGAAAAGCTAAGTGAGTTGAGATGATTTATTTTGGAGAGGATAAGGAGGAAATGGACCAGTGCAGTACATTCAGTCATATATCTGATGGATCAGTCTGTAAATGATGGAGAGGAAGAATAGGAGAATTAGGTAAGATTTCAAGAAGAACATCTAGTTGGGGAGGATTATTGTTCATTAATGTGGATTGTGAGTGAGTTTGTTAAATAACTTTCCCCTAAAGTCATTAAAAGCCAACATAGTCACCATGTCTGTTGGATGGCTTATATGTAGTTGTGGCTTATTTGATCTCCTGAGATATTAATCAAATCAGTGAATCATGGCTCATTTTTTGAAATATCTAGAGTCTTAGAAATTGGCCCTAAATCCATGAATCTGGAGGCAAGAGATGAATGGAGAAGGCCGGGACTAATACGGCAAGGGGAGAGACCTGGCCAAGAGAGACAAGGTCTGGATTGCAGGACTTAGGAGAGAGGATGCTTCTCGTCTGTTTTAGAGGGCCTCGGGAGTTGTCATTTGGACTGAGCACCTCTGTTTGTCAGGGTCCAGGTCCCATGTGGTCATTTAGAAGTGAGAAACAGGAATTGCCAGATCTACAGACACAGCTCTTCAGAACCACGGAAAAATTGGCAAAGTCTGGAAAACTGACTTTCTTTACTACCAACAGCATTGCGTTTCCAGTGGCTTAGTGGGAAACCAGTGTGGAAGATAATGAAGTTTAACACTAGGTTCATCAAAGAAAACATTAACCAGGAATATTTGGTGGTGTTTCTGGGAATGGTTGCACTAAGGCAAAGGCCCTCCATTCTCATAGAAATGCCTCAAAATTCAGATTCTTAGCAAGGAAATGGTTAACCCAGTGAGGGGAGTGGAGGGTCTCTGCACATGGCTGCATTTTATAGGACAATATAGAAGATGTTTTTAATAAGGAACAAAATCCTGAACAAGTGGCCAAGGGATTATATGGTTTGCATTTGAAAGGTGAAAGGTTGCAGTAAAATGTCTTTTCCATAGCTAGACACGTGAACGCAGGCTGCCTGTGTGCACACAGGGGTGCATGGCAAGGAGAGGGGGAAGAAAGGAAAAAGACTGTGAGAATGTTTTCCTCGTGAGAGCTGCAGCTTTGATCATTAACCACAGAACTTCTCTGCCCTCCCCCACCATCTTGTTGTCCACTTCTATGTCTCCTTCATTTTCTCTGGTTATCTGCCCTTCTCTTTTTCTCCTCTGGTTCCCTGCTTCACTGCCATTACTTCTCCATTCTTGTCACCTCTTTGTCTCTCCACTTTCCTGTCTCAACTTGTTTCCTGGGCCTCTGTCCCCTCTCTGCATCTGTCTCTGAATTTTCTTCTCTTCCTCTCCCACTCAGATATGTGTATCATAGCTCCAAGTGGATGGTGGCTGGCAATGCTGATTCTCCGGTGCCCCCAAGAGTTTATATACACCCTGATTCTCTAGCTTCTGGAGATACCTGGATGAGACAGGTGGTCAGTTTCGACAAACTCAAGCTGACCAACAATGAATTGGATGATCAAGGACATGTGAGTCAAAGAGTCCCATCTCCCCTTTCCTCTCTGTTCCCCTTTTTGCTTTAGACGTGAGTAGCCCCAGGCTTTTTCAAATTGGTAAAATAAGAATCTCTATGCCACTTTACATCATGTTAAGTAAGTAAGCGTAGACGTTTTTTCTCCAGTTCAATTTCATTTATTACAAATCTAACAGTTAGCAAACATCTGCTATGCATCAGGCAGTGTTTATCAGACAAAGTCCTTGTGCTCCAGGGACTTACAGTCTAGTCAGGGGGGCAAGACAGAAACACAAGACAAATTAAACAATGGTAAAAGAAATCACAACATTCGGTAGAATAACTCACAAGGCAGTAAACTAGAGGAAACAATCGAATATCAGTTTTGGCTGATTTGTCAAGAAATTTATGAATTTATAAGAGAGAACTAAGTTTTAAGTCTTTCCAGGCATAACTGGAACACCTGATGTTATTAATTTATCTTGGACAGTGAAACATGTACTGAATTTTCCCTGAGTGCTGGGATCTGTACTGGGTGCTATGGGAAGATTGAAGAAGCTAAAACCATAGCTCCTGTCTTCAAGGAAATGACGAAAAAAAAAAAAAAAAAAAGGAAATGACAATATTCTAAGGGAGTGAGAACACACGTTTACCATTCACTCTTAAAGGACTTAAAAGAATGTTCATAAATTCAATTATGTATGCAAATAATGACAAATGGAGTTTAAAGACAGCATGAACCCATGCTGAAAATTTGAAGCTGGAGGGAACAACTTTTCACATGGCAGAGGTTCTCAGACCTTTTCGTGGAATGTTGTCCACTGGTACTAGAACCATCATCCAGCATTTATTCAATGAAAGCAAACATATGACATCTACCATCCATGATAAGCACACCCTGCTGTGTGTTTCTATGTAATGCTCTCCCATCACTTAGTCCTTCCTGCCATGGACAAGTACACTGATTTCCAGTTTCCGGTACATTCTACCCCCAATCTATGCTCTTCCTGTAATGCTTCCATCCTGTGATTTATTTTGCATTAAGAGCTTGAAAAAATGTAGGGACCTTAAAGTCCCTACATAATTCTCCTTCTCATTTCAGATCATTCTTCACTCTATGCACAAATACCAGCCTCGAGTTCATGTGATTCGCAAGGACTTCAGCAGTGACCTTTCACCCACCAAGCCTGTCCCTGTTGGCGATGGGGTGAAAACATTCAACTTTCCTGAGACTGTGTTCACCACAGTCACGGCCTATCAGAACCAGCAGGTAAGAGGTTGCCCTTGAGAGTATCCTGCTGCATCTGCTTTAAAACAGTTTATTCTTGCTTTTGGCAAGAAATGCTTAGTCCTACATGGCACTGACGAGTAAGAACGAAAGACCTCAGTCTTGCAGTGCACACGAGGCATTGGTGATGACAATATGGTATGCCTAGTAACAGTTTGCATGGTCTAGGTTTAGATCAGAGAAGAGATCTTGACCGAGAGGACCAAACCTCTGAAGTTATTTTCATGTCTCTCTGTACTTGTACATGTGTTCATGATCTCTACTGCATCATGGCAAATGATCCTATCATTTGGAATTCCTTTGCAAATACGGGGATTTGATTGATGCCTTCTCTCTTATCTGCAGTTTTCTATATATCCCTCTACCAGGCTACATCAAAGTCATCAAGTCTTTCAAATTATTTAAGACCCACCACTTCCATTTACACTTTCCAACTAAATGTACCTCCATGTGAACACCAGCCATTTCCTGAGATTTGTATATTTTTATGTCTGTAATGTGTTCATTCATTCCATAAATATTTATTGAGAGCTTACTATGTCCCAGGCATAGCAAAGAAACAGAGCTGATTAAGATGCCTTTCTTCCTTAAGAAGAATTTTAGTTGAACACAAGGCACATAAATACATGATGATAGTACAGTGGAATAATTCAATGACAGAGATGTGGACAGAGTGTTTCTTGGTTTGGTGAATAAGGGAAGTTTCCTGGGAAAGTTGACGCTTTTTCTAACACTGACACACAAAAATGAACTAGCCAGAAGAACACAGTAGAAATGTGGATGGGATGGGGGGCGGGGTAAGGGAGAAGCAAAGTCTGGAATTATCGTGGGTATTCTAAACATTGTTCTTTTTTTAAGGAGGGTGGCTAGGTGTCTTTATAATGAGCTCACTTTATGAATTTACTCAAAGTTGCATGTGAATCCTATTTTTGTAAATTAGATTGTATTTAATCTTTTGGAAAATAGTCTAATTAAAAGGATCCTGCAGCCAACCTTGTCTGAAAGAAAGAGAATTTTGTTTGTTTATCTTGCTTGAAAATCTACATTTATTTGGGGGCTTGCTTGAAGCAAAATGACCTTACACTGTTATACTCACCACCCTTTGTATTGGATTCTCTGCTTTGTGCTCTGACAATGAAAGCAGTAGAGGACAATAGTTCATTTACTAATTATTTATCAAGTGCTTAAGACGTACCAGGCATGTGAAAGTGATTCATGTAATCATTGGCTCATTTAGAAAGGGTAGTTCTCTCTTGGTCCATCTGAATAAAATTCCTCAGCTAGTCCTTACTTTCAGAGGAACTTGACATAAAAAACCCTTAGTCCAGTAAATATTAAGTACTATACATGGTTATCAGACTTTTGCAACAGCTGAAAAGTGTTCCCAACCTCAGATTTTTCTTGTGGATGCCACATTTGATATAAAGTGGAAGAGCTTTAGTTTGCTTTGGGTGCTATTTAAAACTATTAAACTCTTCCTTAGGTAGTAAAATTGCAGAGTTTATGGAAGGTCCATACAGAAAACTTTAATAATCCAGCTTTTTCAAGCTCTGATACAAGATATAGCAGCAATATAGCCATGGCCTTTGGAGCCATTGGAACCTTGGGATTAGCTGGATCAGAAGGGGAGTAAGATTCTAAGTTCTTTGAATAATTGATTAGATTTTTCTAAGACTATATCAGCCATCATTTTAATTATTAGTTTCTCATGAAGGTAGTGATGTGACAATAAATGTTTCAACTTTAGAATTTAATTTGTAGAACAAGCTAGAACACTGAAGAATGAACATTCTATTGCCTCATTGAGATCAGTTAGAGAGGCCAAGAGAGCTATTATTGTTCAACCCAAGTTCAGACTAGAAAGCTATAACTCACTTTGACAACGAAAGGGGACCAAATATGGGTACTGAAATCGCTTTCACTTCCTCTACCTTCTCTTATAGGTAGTATTCCCACATGTGAATACGTTCTACTCATATAAACATTTTGTCTACCTCTGGGCTGGGGTGGGGGGCAGGATGCCACAGTTAAGACCATGAAATTTGGCAGCAGATATGCCTGGTTTGATTTCTGACCTTTCCACTGACAAATGGAATGACCTTGAGCAAGTTTCTTAATTCCTTTCAACTTGTGTTTCCTGGTTTGAAAATGTGCCTGCCTCAGGGAGTTAGACCAGGACTAGATGAGGGTACGTGCATAAACTCCCTGACACAAACCCGGCAACCAGTGAATAGCAGTCAGCTACACTGATTTTTCCATGCTTGATCTGCACAGGCGTTGAGGGAGAGTGGGGCATAGAGGAAATTTTAAAGAATAAACTTCCCATTGAGGAAAAAGTGGATTGTTGGAAATTGGAGGAGCTGCATTGGCTCTCGAAGAGATTATAAACAATAGGTAACTACTATGATCTCTCTGTCTTCCTGTCATATTGATGAACTCACGCTGTGCCAACATTCAAAATAGATTACTCATACTCAATTCTGCCCATTTTGGGGTCAAGATAACTGCTTTTGCCTGTTTCACAAGCCCCCAGTCCCTGGATAAATCAACAAGCATGGTTGTTTAACATTCCCTTTGGCTATGAAGATATGATTTAATATAATACAGTACCTTCTGATACAATTCACCGTTGCAAGGATGTGGAAACAACCCAAGTGCCCGTCAATCCATGAGTGGATTATTAAAATTTGGTATATGTTTACAATGGAATATTACTCAATCATAAGAAACGACAGTGATCTAGAACCTCTTATACTTTCCTGGATAAAACTTAAGCCCATTATCCAAAGTGAGGCACCACAAGAGCAGAAGAATGGGCTCCATTTGTACTCTCCATCCAATTGGTACTAACTGATCAACACTAGGGTGATCACATGGCAGTAATACTCTCCAGGGATTAGGGGGATGGGGGGGTAAACCCACAACTAAAGGACACAGAGAGCATTGTAGGGGGGGAAGGGCATGCCTTTAACCCACACTTGGGTGAGGCAAAGACACAAAGTGTAACCCTAATGTTTGTACCCTCACAATACCCTGAAATAAAAAAAAATATAAAAAAAATACAGTACCTTCTGATAATACAAAATAACTCAGGTCTTTCCCCCAGGAATCCTGAATCTGCACCCTGTAGGTCAGAGCTGTTACCTAACAGTAATTTTCAGATTTGTCCTGAAGATAGCCAGGTAGCATAAATTGTTCTCTTTTGTGAGCTATGTTCACTTATTACTGTGTTTTTATTCTTCTTGACATTCTAGAATGAGAAGAATCAATATGGAAAAATTGTTTACTTTATCTATTTCATTTTTTTAAAGGTTCAACATCAATCCCATTGTCAGTTGACTTATTACCCCTGTTTTATTCTAGCTGATATTCAACTGTGTCATGTTTGTATACACATTACTATGGACACATAAAAGTAGTACACGGATATTGCGCATTGCTGTTCATTTATGGCCTCTCCCCTCACCAACTCCATCCCACCTGTCAATATACTGCCTTTATTTCAACCAAGGAATAAAATTGTGTTGATTTTTGCTATTTCTTTTTTTCATTGCAAATTTAAGGATTTATTTATTTATTTATTTTTATTTCAATAGATTTAGGGGGTACAAATGGTTTTTTGTTACATGGATGAATTGTATTGTGGTGAAGTCCGGGCTTTTAGTGTACTGATCATCTGAATAGTGCACATTGTACCCAATAGGCAATTTTTGATCCCTCACCCCCCTTCCCTCCCCTCTTCTGAGTCTCTGAAGTCTGTTACACAACTTTATGACCATATATACCCGTTGTTTAGCTTCCACTTGTGAGTACAAACAGTATTTGTTTTTCTGTTCCTGAGATACTTCACTTAGGATAATGCTCTCCAGTTCCATCCAACTTGTTGCAAAAGACATTATTTCATTATTTTTTATGGCTGAGTAGTATTCCATGCTATATGTATACACCACATTTTCTTTACCCACTCATCCATTGATGGACACTTAGGTTGATTCCATATCTTTGCAATTGCGAATTGTGCTGTAATAAACATATGAGTACATGTGTCTTTTTGATAAAATGACTTCTTTTCCTTTGGGTAGATACCCAGTAGTGGGATTGCTGGATCAAATGGTAGATCTACTTTCAGTTCTTTGAGAAATCCCATACTGTTTTCCAAAGAGGCTGTACTAATTTACATTCTTACCAATAGCATAAAAGAGTTCCCTGTTCACTGTGTCTGTGCCAATATCTACTGGTTTTTGACTTTTTAATAATGGCCATTCTGACAAGGGTAAGGTGGTATCTCATTGAGATTTTAATTTGTGTTTCCCTGATGATTAGTGATGTTAAGCATTTTTTTTTATGTTTTTTGGCCATTTGTCTGTCTTCTTTTGAAAAAATTTTGTTCGTGTCTTTTGCCCGCTTTTTAATGGGCTTATTTGTTTTCTTCTTGCTGATTTGTGTGAGTTCCTTGCAGATTCTGAATATTAGTCCTTTGTCGGATGTATAGTTTGCAAATATTTTCTCTCATTCTGTAGGTTGTCTATTTACTCTGTTCATTACCTGTTTCTTTTTAAGGGAATGGTTAGGAGGCCTATGAGAGAGTTAAGAGAAACAAAGTCCTCAGTGTTTTCAGAAACTTGTTTGGAGGAAGACAGTGAAGAAAAGACAATAGAGAAACTATAATTGAAATGAAATGGTACTCTGTCTTCCTTAGGAAAAGCAATGTCCTGTTCCACAGACAGTGATGGGCTAGACATTTGGAAATCTGGGATTCAGTCCTAAATTTTCCATCAGCTACCTATGTCACCCTGAGCAAGCTTGCATGTCTTTCACAATAATTGGGATTGAATTTATTCTTCTAGAAAATGAAGTGTTGGCCTAGGCTTTCCAAGGTCCCTGATAGCTGTGGAATTCTAATTTATTCCTCTTATTTCCCTGCAAAATTTTTAATGAGGATTAGGAGCAATTTATTGTCATCAAACCAAGGTAGTTGACACATGATTGTCAAGGCTTGAAAATTATTAGAGCCTTCAAGTCTGTAAACTATTTTTTGTATCCCCACAATATTCTAGGCCAATACATTTTTATCAAGTCCAGACTTGAGAGGCGCCGTCTTGAGAGGTGCTTTTGTAAACAAGATCACCACACTATACCACTTATTTGTGACTCTTCCCAATCCTCCTTGCTGTTAAAGCCCATGTTCCTACTGACTTCCATCATGTCATCCAGGCTGGACACCTGGCTTTCTCACACCCAGTCTGCCACTAAACTGTCGCTTCTACTGACAGAGTATTTTTCTTTTAATCTGATTACTTCTGCTCTTATTCTGTTCCTAATTTCCCCCTACCATGGGCTCTTATGATAGCTTCCAATTAGTTCACCTGGACTGCAAGCTTAATGTCTCATAAACCAGCCCATACACTATTGCTAGATGGATCTTGCTGAAGCACAGCACTGATTGTCTCACTTCTCCATCAGAAATCGTGAGTGACTCCTCAGTGCCTAGGGAGTCAGGTCCAAGATCCCAAGTCGTATCAATCAGGTCCTCTGTGGCTAATCACCAGCTCCATTTCTAGGCTCATTTTCTGTTATTCCTTATCACATGTCCACAAGAGTAAAGCAATTTAGTTGGTTTCTACTGTTGCCTAAACTTGTAGCTGCCTTGCCTTTGTATGTACTGTTTTATTTTCCAGGAATGCCCCTCCTCTTCATCTTTATCTGTCTAGATACTCTTTAAGTTTGGTGAAAATACCATGCCCTACAACCTTCTTTATTTTTTCAGCTGCAAATGAGGTACAGTGCCCTAACACTCAAGTAGGGCACTGTACCTCTCTCATGGCCATATTACTTCCTAATCTTAAGTGTGTGTGTCCAATCTTCTTCTTGATGCTTTAAGCTTTTAAAGAATAAAAGTTGTGCCTTTTACCAAAAAAAACCCCCACAGCATGATATGGTAAAAAACACCATTTGGGACTTAAGAGACTTGAGTTCTAGACCCAACTCCACAGCTGGCAGACTGTATTGCCTTTGACAAATCACTCCATCTCGGTATTCTCATTTGCAAATTGATGATTGGCCTGAATTAGTGCTAGTCTTTGGAGAAGTTTTATATGGTTCATTGAAAAATGAGAAAAATAAAGAAATATAGGGACTTTTAATGGATGTAAATATTCAGTTTAATAGACTTTACATTATTCTATTTTGTCCTTTCTATTTTTTTGATACAAAGTGTCACTTATTTTTTGAAATAATGATGACAAGAGAGAATAGATAGATGTTAACTCTCTTCACTTGGTAGAATGAAAAATTGAGATATAAATGTGGAACCCTCAAATGTTGACGGAAGGATTAAAATTGGCCTATGAAATTCCGAAGCTCACCTCCATGATTCTAAGATATTTGTGTCTGTCCCATAGCGCATAGCACTGACATTATAGCTTGGCGAATGATGAAATAACTGAACAAATGATTCCCCAACACACCTCTACCAGGGTTCCCTTATATATCTGAGGAGCTGACTCTTTGGATATAAGCAGTAGTGAAGTGTGAAGAAAACGTTTCTATTTTCATGGAATATTTTATGTTTTTCTTTCCCTTTTTCCATTCCTTCCTCCCAC
>RJWJ010031026.1:0-19530 GCA_004363605.1 Indri indri | reverse complement strand
GCCTTCATAAAGGGGCTCTGCGCAGATGTGCAAACTGGATTCCAAATGTTAATAGCTCATCCACTTCACATTTCTTTTTTTCTCCCCCATGTATAGCATTATCCTGAAAAAAAAAATCCCACTGAATAAATGAATCTGATTTTTAGTTAAAAATACCCAGTTCAGACATCAAAAACTGGCCCGAGTGCAATCGTTGCCTATTCAAACTGGAAACAGGTTGCGTCAACAGCCCTCCTGGTAGCCTGTACTTTTACTGAAGTTGCTTCCACCCGCACCTCTTGTGAAATTCAGATAACATTTTTCAGCTGAGTGTGAGGAATGATGTCTCCGTTGTTGGCCCCAGAGACATCCCAGCCCCTTAATGGACTGCTGCTCTGGGCTATAATATTCTAAATACAAATTACAGAGAGCAGGAGCATACTCATAACTGCGCCATTATGGCATTTAGATTTACCCTTGAAATTTATCTTTAATTTTTACAGTTGTCTCCTTAACCATGAATATTACTCCCTTCTTCAAACAATCTGTCTTGCTGCTGCAGTTTTTCTGGAAACCAAAGCGTAATTAAATATTAAATTAATATTTCATTTAAAATTAAATATCAAAGGCTTTGGTCTAATCTTTCGCTTGTGTACTGTTGGTTCTCGCCTGGTATTTCTTGTTCCTGTGTCCACAAAGGCAGGTACCGCCTCTTAATAATGTGTTCCTATATTATCTTTGTTCCTTTTTGTTTTTAAATTGGTAACACTGAACTTTGGCTGCATCGAAACAAGTGGATGTGGGGAGAGATTTCAATGTAGCTAAGGTTAAAGACAACTTAATTCAGCAGCCTGTGACTTCAAGCCCACTCATCTCTACTCCTCACGAAAGAACAGCACTACTCCAAATAAATAATGGCCTTAGAATTATAAAATGCAAGAGTTTGCAAGGGAGCTTGATACGTGTAGCTGGGCCATTTAGCCCAACCCTTTGTCTTTGCAGAGAAATGAACCACAGCCCCATCCGGCCAAGTGGCTGGATGACGGTGGCATCATTCGTCCATGTTGAGATCTAAGGCAGATCTCAAGCCAGGGTCAGCTTTCTCTCTACCACACCATCGTATGCTATGAAAAAACTTAACTTACCAGCATTAAAATGCTAATGTAATGTAGCCTTTGGATATTGGACAGCTGAGGGCTAGGGCAGTAGGGAGACCATTGATGAGATGAGGAAATTTGGAGAAGGAGGAGGGAGAGAGAGGGGAACCAACATCGCCGCACACGGAAGGCAGACCTGGTGGGAATTAACGTGTAGGATCAAAGCACTTCGTCAGGGAAGAGAAGTCCTAAAAGTGGCCTGAGGGCAGAAGCTTGTCTGTGTTTATCTAAATTCCTCCCAAAGCCAGGCTCTTTCCCGCTGCTGCCTGGTGGACAGAGTCACTTGCTGACCAAAGCCGTGGCAGACATTCCTGATGCAGGTTTTCTCCTCTGTGGCATATCAGAGTCCATCTTCCGATCTGGTGTTTATCTGGCAGTCACATCATATAAATTTTAGGTTTTGTTTTGTTCTGTTTACTTTGGTTTTTGGAATGCAAAGAGCAGGATTCTTTTTAGTGGTCTCCTTTATTCTTGAAGAAAGTTGGAATTTAGGTTTAAGACAGTAGGGATCCTTTGGTTCTGTGGGCTATTGCCCTTCTTGGACCATGGGCTCTGTGAACATCTGATAAAAGCGAAGATACTTTTCTGCAGATAAATGCACAGGTGCAAACCAGTGGCTGGGCTCAGAACTTCCACCTTCATCGGCCTCTTGGAGGCCATTGGCAGAATCCACAGGAATCTTGGGAGCCACGCTGATACTCAGTGGCAAGCGGAGCTGAAACCTGGGCCAGTGGTGGGATCCGCCAACATCCCCGGGGTGGTGGCCTCATGGAGCACTTGGACCTTCCTCCCCCCCATCGTCTTACTCTTCTCCTCTCAAATTCCTGCAAAGAAAATCGATCAGGTCTTGATGTTGCCATCTTTGTGGTTCGTGCCTCTGTTGTCCAAGGGTACAAGTGACCTCCTGCCTGCAACGCCAAGGCTGTACTGCTGAGGGCTGACCAAAACTCTAACAGAGAACGGCCTCTCCATGTTAGCCAGTGTCTTCTGTATTTTGGGGGGAAAGAAGTAAAAGCATAAGATGGAAGTAAGCGTTATCTGGTCTCCATGCCTCCTCTTAAGGAAAGAAAATAAAAATTGTATAGAATTTATACGTCTCACCAATCCTTTGGGAAAATTAATATTGAGCACTAGCCAGCTTTTTTTTTTAAATGAGTAGTTCCCAGTAGATATTTTTAGTTAAATACTATTTACTTAAAAAAAAAAAAGAAAAGAAACCATTCACACATTGCTTATAATTTATATGCATTTGTTGGGTCCAAGATATCTAAGTAACCTCATATATTATACCCGCAATCAAAGTGAGAAATGACACATGAGATCCGGGCTCTCAGGAGAAATATTATGAAATCTCAGGGTATTGATGAAAGTTTTTCGAGGCTGATCCAAATGGGATTTAGATTCTGTGGCAGTTGAAATGTGTATTATTAAACTCCTTAAGCAAACCCGAATGACTCCCAGTGGAGGATTAAGACATTCTATGTATAGCAAAGACGAAATTCTCATGTCTGAGTTTTCTCTATTGAATTCCCTCTTGATTAGCTTCTGTAATATTTAACTTCATGCCATGCCATAATTATTTAATAAAAGGTAAATATAAATTATATTTCAGTGGGGATATGACCTTTTACCTTAATGTTATATTACTAAAGAAAGACATAGACAAATAGAGCCTATAGATTGAAGCCTATTTTTAATTTACTTCTGTTTTTGCCCTGCCAGCATTTATGCGTGTCCCTGTCAGCCAAAGGGTTGGCAGAACCTCACAGCGTTCCGCGCTCCATGTGGTAGGCGAGGCCGTAAATTTACACTGATGATGGCGGGTAATGACCTGGTTGGCCCTTAGAGACCGTCATGGTGCTGGTCTTGGGCACCTCATTAGCTAATTGAGGTTTGCTTGGTTCACACCAGGCCTGAAAAGGAAGAAAACACCCAGGGACAGGGGGAGGTGGAGTGGGAAGGTGGAAGCCGGGAGTCGAGGTGGAGCTGGATCCTTAAGATGCAAAAACAACTGGTCATTTGGGAAGTCAGCCTGGAACCAAAGGAAAGATCGTCAAGCCTGACGTTTTTGTGTTGAAGGCTGAAGTTCCTCTTATGGTTTGGTGTTGGTTAAACAGAGCCTGGGTACTTTCAACTTCGTGATTTCAACTTCAAAAGTAGACTTGATTAAACGAAGTGTGTGTGTGTATGTGTGTGTGTAAGAAAGAGACAGTGATGATTTCCTGTCCATACAGATGACAGTTTCATTGTCCTTGTTCTCATTTGGATACACACAGGACCTATCCTACGGTTTATGCCCACAAAGTCTGACAGGGACCTGCCAAAAGCAACCAACGCAAAAATAGACGATTGTGCCTAATCTATTTATTCAGTTTAAAACATGAATCGCTCACCCAGGGTGGTCAAGATACTCTTCTATGTCTAAGTTACGAGCTAGAGGCCGTGGAGAGGAGGGCAGATACACCAGACACGATCCTTGTGTCCTGGAAGTTTTCAATCTGATCAGGAGAACAATGGGTACAGATGTGTGATAAATTCCTTTAAAGAAAAACTGCCCTCTCCATCCTACCTCTGTGAGCTGATGAGAGCCCAGCTTCAGAGAGTCGCTCTGCAAGCAGTAGGAAGGACTAAGGGATGAGGATGGTGGCGATGGCGGGGGCCCATGGGTGGCCCCTGTAGTGCTCTGTGAGAGCAGCATACCTGCCTGGGGGAGCAGCCGTGCCAGTGGAAAGGAAGTGACAAGGACAACAGAGACAGGGAGGGGTTAGATCTTCTACCTTATGGGACATTTCTTTAATTTGTATTCAGCCTATTGCAAGCATATCCTTATTTATAATTTTTCAATTTTCTCCTCTAAGAAAATCCACACTTTGGGTAATGAAACAGTGCTTATGAAAAAACAAAAACGAGGCAGTGACGGATTTTTGAGAATTCTGTCACCAAGTGTATTTGCCCTGCAGTACCCGGCAGCTGTTCGTGTTTGCCGGTTGATACCACATGGGGCCTTCAGCTCTCAGCGACTGAGAAATCAGGCAACCCAGCCAGGGTCTGCTGCTCTTCGCTTGGACGTGGGGAGGGAACACGGGGTGGAAGGAACAACAGCTCCAGTTCCGTGGCAGAAAAAGTTAAGAGCGCAGGCTTTGGAGTTAGAGAAGCAGGCAGAGATCCCACCTTTTGCCACCTTGAACTGCATTGAAAATGGGGATAAAACCCACATCATACGGTGGTAATCAGAAGCAAATGAGCTAATGTATGTAAAAGGCTTAGCCAAGGGCCCTTAACATAGTAAACCTTCAGCAAATTCTAACAGTGGTTATAGCAATTTTAGTTATGACATATTATAGCCACTAAAAATCTTGTTACTAAAGCAAAAGGCTTCCAGAATTGCTGACATTATAACACTAAGTGGGGAAAAGAAAGTTTACAGAAAGATTCCAATTATATATACAGCTATTCTTACATGTGTTTCTGGGTAAGATGGTAACGTAAGTGCAAGTGTTTAATCTGCCCCCCTTCACTCCCAGAATGCATCGGAGGATAGTGTCAGGAAAACATAAAAATAAGGAAATATGGGAAATCTGGTGTTAATGCTTGAAACCAGGCTGGTGTCATCAATACGGCGATATTTTGCACCATGGTGCTGGTGCGAGCAGACAGGGCTGTCCTGGAGGACGTGTGGACTCCAGCTGGCCTGGTCATTCTCGCCCGGGGAAAGAACAGCACGGTTAGGATGGGACAGAGGAGACTCAGAAAAGAACCCTGAGGTTCCCCTGTCCCCAGCTTGAGGGGTGAGAATGAGTGACGTAGCGGAAACTTGATGTTGGACGGAAAAGAGTGCGTGTGCGCTTACCAAGTCCATATCCACAGCGGTTGTCATTTCTGTATGAGAAAGACAGATACTCTCTTATTTCAAGAGCCCAGACAGAATTCAACTCTTACTGATGTCACCTGACTGCTGGAGAACTGAATCAATGTAGAATTGCAAGAAGGGGAAAACTGGGGTATCACGAGATTGGTGGTCAGCAGAGAAAGCCGTTCAATATTGAGTGTCTCCATTACTGTTAACATGGCGATAATACTTAATGTAAATACGAAAATTAGTTTCTAAAAAATACAGAGAAAAATCTAATAATGGTAATGTCAGCTCAGGATGATAAACTGTCAACAAACAGGTGAAAGTGGAGAGAATGAGGTGGGAAAATTGAAGGCAAGCCAAATTCCTTCTATCTGGAGGAACTCAACAGATTCAAATAATTAGAAAAAATATTTTTAGAGAAATATAAAGGTACTTCTTAAAATTAAAATAGGTTGTGTATCTTCCAAATTACCAGAGAAAAAGATATATATATATTTAAAAACTATTAGGAATATGAGGAGAACATGGAAAAACAAATTTATAGTAGCAAAAATGAATGTTAAATAATGTGATCGAAAAGTATCTTAAAACATTAAAGCATTACCCATAGAATGCAGACAAGACTAATATGTATTAATTCACAAAAAAACTCAATAAATTCCAAAAGGCAGATACTGCACAGACAACCTTTTTGAATCCAGTGCAGTTGACTAGAATAAACAAGAAACAATTTAATATTCAATTATCTAGAAACTTTAGCGTATTCTTAGAACTAAAGGAAGTCAACATTAGAAATGAGACTATTCAGAAAATTACAACAAAGGGGGAGGAGGAGTAGAACTGTAGATAGAAGATTAGAACTTTCAAACACATGGAGAATATATGCTAAATCATTTAAAATCTTGAATGGGATGATTTTTCTAGAAAAATACAAATCATGTTGTGAGATAATGAATCCAGGTTTCTGATTGGCAGTCAGATGGATGATGGTGCTATTCACTGAGAATCTCATGCGCTTGGGTATCTTGGGTGGGAAGAGTCTGTGGGACATGTATGTGGAATTTTCCACAACCTTGGGGAACATTAACTCTTACAAGGTGGGCAGAGAAAGCACAGTCCTCCAAACAGGCCGAGATGGTGTGGTCAGGGGGTTAGGAGGGAAGCTGGGCAGTATGAGTTCAGGAAAGTCAGTGGGTAGGTAGGAGTGTTTCCAGAAGTTGAGAATCTGAGCAGTGTCGAATGCTAATTTGGGGTTAAGAAAAGAATGGAAAGGTTTCTCCTGGTTTGGTTAAAATGTTACTGGTGTCCTCAACAAGAGCAATTTTACTAGAGTTCTTTCAAACTTTTAGCCAAGAGATACCACCCATGCTATATAAATTTTATAGACCATATAGGATAAAATATAAAAAATTTCTAAATTTATTTTCCAAAGCTAGTGTAATATAAAAACCAATCATAAGTTGGACAGAGCTATGCACATTCCTAGTTATTAATACGAGCACATAAATTACTATCAACAATAACAACCGACACTTGAGTGGTCACCATGAGCCAGACACTATTCTTAGAAACTTAATTTATTTAATCTTCACACCAGTAGTCTTAAGAAAATATTAACAAATTGAACTCATAAATATACCAAGAAAATTATATACCACATCTGTGACTTAATGTTTAATTGTGAAACATTAGAAAGTATATGATGAAATACAATATGAACTGATCAAAAAAGGAAATTCATGTGATAATTTTCCAAAATTTCAGCAAGTCCTGATAAAGCCCTCTCATGAAGCATGATAAATAATACTATCTCAAATCATCAGCACCACATTTGACAGTGAAACGTTAGTGTTGTTCCCAGGGGCGTTGTTTGGCAGGTTTTAACCAACACAAGAATGGGCTTAAGAAAACTAGATGGGATGAACATATCTAGCAAAAGGAGATAAAATGATCATTACATGTATATTATATGAATACACAAGCCTAAGAGAATGGATAGAAAAGCACAGTGACATCTGTCAGGGGTTTGGTTATAAACTAAGAACTACCTTTGGTTAAGATCTTTTGTATGCCAAGCTCTGTGCTGGAGGCATTATATAAATGGTTTTATTTAATTTTGACAGCCAACCCAGGAGATGGATTTTAAACAGCTCACAGAAATCGTGGAGCTGGAATTCAACCCCAGCTCGATGTACTCGACTCTAAAGCTGATTCTCTTAATGACTATACCGTAGGAGACCACAGGCTTACCCCCGCACACACTGCCTGCACGGTTATATAAAAAGCAGAACTGTTTCTAGACACTAATAAGACTCTTTGAAAATATGATGGAGTAATTATATTCACAATAAAAAACAAAAAATGAATTACATAGCAAAAAATAAAAATGAAAAACAAAAATTTTAGCACCCATATGATGAGTAACATGTACTTTACTAGAGGATTTGAAGAAGGTGGGGTATTGATATTGCAAAGCCATTTGTTTTCTCTCTAGTTACAAGTTTAATGCAACTGCAATATTTTTTGAAATTTCCCTAAGGTTAATCTGCAAGAATAAATGGATAAGAATAGCTGCGAAAATGTAGTTTAAAAAGATTGTGTATTCGTGGAAGTACACTTATACTATCAAATATTAAACATGTATTACAACCATAACAGTATGATTCTCACCCAGAATAGAAACATAAATCAGTACAACAGAATAGAATGTCCACAAACTATTCAAAAACTTGTAATATGAAGTTGTGGCAAATTTAAATAGTATAATGTTATAGAACAAAATAAATCCAGATAAGTTAAATAATTTAAGAATTCACATATGCGTGTGCATGCATTTGTGTGTGTGTGCTTATCAGATCTAGGACTTAGCATGGCCTTTCTACATATAACACCTGAGGATAAATTGGGATGTGATATCATAACACGTTGACATAGTGTTAAAAAAAATTAATATATAAAGTAGTTTTGAAAGTCAAAAAAGGTAAAGACTAATCCCCAAAAGAAACGAGTGCAGAGAGTATTAATAAGTCATTCATAAAAGGAGAAATTAAAATGATCAGCAAATATAAGAAAAAATTCTTCAACCTCACTAGTGAGTAGAGAAATGTAAGCTCAAATGACCACGTGCATTGCTGGAGGGAGTGTAAATCCAAACATTTTCCTGAGGAGTGATTTGACAGAATGCGGAAAAGGCCTTAAATATAAATTATAATTTCTGGTCCAGTAATTCTAACTCTTGGAATTTTCTGGCTGAAATAATTAAAGTTATGTGCAAAGGATAATTATTGCTCTGATTTTTATAATAGCGAGAAATTAAGATCACATTAAATGCCTAACATTAGGAAACTATTTAAATAAATTATACAACATGTCATGGAAAAATATGCAGGAATTTTAAATAATGTTATAAAAGAATATTTAATAACCTGGGGAAAGTTTATGATATATTGTTAGGTGGATGAAAAGTAGGTTATGTAACAGCGCTAATGGTATGTCTCTGAATAATTTTAAATACATGTGCATGTGTGTTTAAATCTGGAACATAAGCAACAATGTTAATCCAGGTGATCTCTTAAGTGGGGGATTTACGAGTGATTTTTTTTATTACTATATTTAACTTTTTAAATAATTTAAAGAAAAGGTATCGTTTTGATAGAATAATAGCAACAGATATTTATAAGATATATATGCAAAAAGGAAGATTAAAAAGGAAGTACACACTTCTGTGTTTATTGCTGCATGACAGGAATGCAGGTGATTATTATTTTTCATTTCTTTTTCTTTGATCATGCATTAATTGGAAACCATAAAATTTAAACAACAAACTTCTTTTAAAAACAAGAAAAAGGGAGGAAGAAGGAGAAAGAATAAAAGAATCAACTCCGAAAACTCTTTGGAATAGTAGAAATGTTGAAGTATGTCATTCATTCGCTCACTCATTTTGCAATTACTGATGCTAATTGCCTGCTCTGTGCCAGGCCCTGTCTTACCAAGAACAGAGCGGCGAAACAAAATTTAGCCCTGTTCCCGTGGACCTTGCGGAATAGTGGCAGAGCCTATTAAAAATAGAGGTGTAACTAAATATAATTACAATTGTGAAAGAGCATTATGTATAAGAACAGTGTTTTATGAGAATAAGCTCCTACAGGGTTTGCATATGTATAAATGTATATATTTGAGCATTATTATGAAAAGTAATATTTAGAAGAATTAATAGGTGATAAAGGCATACTTGGGAAAGAGAAGAGAGGAAGGAGAGAAGAGAAAATAATATACAGGTAGTTTATTATCTTCATAAGAAATTGGGATATGGTTGATTATGTAATGTTTTTTATTATTTGAGTGTGAGCAGCTAAGTACGAGTGTGTGCACTTAGGCAGAAATGATAAGAGAATTGTGATAATCCTGAAATTTTGAAATGTTATTCTAACGGAAAAACATAAAATTACTATAGATTCCAAATTTATGTGTGAATTAATCAATGTCAATAGCAAAAAACTCTAAGTGATTGCATCCATAATGTATTGATTCTTAATAGATAGTATCAGAATTTTTCTATTACTGGTGGAAGACTTAAGTAGCAGGTTTGCTTTATGGCCAGGACATATACTGAAGGAGAAGATTTTTATCTTTCAGCATTAAATGAACCCACCATAGACTATGGCTTCCAGAGACTGCAGAAAGTCATCCCCAGGCACCCTGGAGATCCTGAGAGATTAGCTAAGGTAAAATGCTTTGGAAACTGACATGTGGAAACCTTTCTGTAGAATTTCAGCAAACTTAGACAAATTCAGCCATTTAAGTCCCATTAAAATTAATTAGGCCTTGCAATTTGGCTGTTTTAGATATAAAATGCTCATAAAATACCTACTAACTATGAAATATATTATGATTAATCTCTGAGGAAATGGGAAGTCTGAAAACCTGGGCCTATAAAACAGATATACTATAGGCGTATTCAGCTGATAAAACATTGCCAACTTTATAAAAATAAATATTTGCATAATTGCTTAGACGTGGAAGCTCCCACTCCTTTGTATTTAAATATGATTTTATTCACCCATAATCACAAGGGCCCATTAATCCACAATCAATTATTCATTGAAGGCCTACTATGTACATAGGTATTTAATGAAGAGGAAACGTCTTTATGACATGAAATTTCTATGAAATTTTTATGAAATGCATCAGTTTTAAATGAACCTGCTTGTGAAAATTACATTATTAATCTGGCCCATGATGTCAGCATTCTTTATTTAAAAGGTACATCAATTTATTAATTGTCATTCAACTAGTGAGAAACTATTAATTTTTACATTTATATTTGCACGTTACAGACACAGATTTTAAAAACGCCATGTTCCCTTTTCGGTACTGTGCATAAAATTTACCATGGTTGCTTCTACATCACACCTTTATTTTTTTCCTGGAAAAATCCCCAGCCCCACCATTAAATTAGATGATATCTGGAAAGTAGGTTAATAGCAATTTAAAAGGCTGTAAAAAACAGGAGGTGGAAAAGACAAAATGAGAGGGAAGGGATTAGTGATTACTAATTCTCTCTGGTTAAAGTGAACAGGGGGAAATATTATTGAAAGAATTCATCTTTATTAGAAGAAAATTTTGCAGAAGGCATTGCCAAGATAATTTCAGTACTCTGGACAACTCCTTGGCAAGCAGCTAAAAGCAGGCCCATCAATCATTTTAAGAATATTTGGTTAATTAGAGTAGTGGATTTTTTAATAGAATGGTCTGAAAGTAGTTTTTAATAGGACTTCCATGACGTTATTAATTTTAACCAACTTCACCCTCAATTTGGTTGTTTTTTGCTTTGGTAGCACAACCATTTATGGAGCTATTTTATAGAGGGGAATTTCATATAGATACATATTTATAAAAAGATATATATGTTTGAATCATATTCTACCTGTCAAACCAAATATAGAACCTCTTGGCTGATTATTTACATTTGGGGGAAGGACGGTGTGCAGACTCCTGGTTTTTATTTGTAATTTTCTTTTGTCTGCCATTTTGGATTTTGCCTTTAGTTGTACCTCCACCCTCTCTTTTCTTTTCCAGGAAATGCTGTTGAAAAGAGCTGCAGATCTCGTGGAGGCCCTCTACGGCACACCACACAATAACCAGGTTAGACGCTCACATCTTACACCCTGTTGCATTTGACCCTTCAGGCTGGATAAAACGCTCACCTCCACCTGCCGTTTTGTAGGACATCATTTTGAAGCGAGCTGCAGACATTGCTGAAGCCCTCTACAGCGTCCCCAGGAATCCCAGCCAGATTCCAGCTCTCTCCAGCTCCCCAGCCCATGGGGGCATGATGGGCATTAACTCCTACGGCAGCCAGCTTGGGGTCAGCATCTCAGAGTCAACACAAGGAAATAACCAAGGTACCACCTTACTCAAAGTCCAAATGTGGCTTATGTATTTAAAAGGTTGGTTCTGGTTGGGTTGCTGTGGCTCATGCCTGTAATCCTAGCACTCTGGGAGGCCAATGTGGAAGGATTGCTTGAGGTCAGGAGTTCGAGACCAGCCTGAATAAGAGCAAGACCCTGTCTCTACAAAAAATAGAAAAATTAGCTGGGCGTGGTGGCTCGCACCTATTGTCCAGCTACTTGGGAGGCTGAGGCAGGAGGATCACTTGAGCCCAGGAGTTTGAGGCTGCAGTGAGCTATGATGATGCCACTGCACTCTAGCCTGCATGATAGAGTAGGAACCTGTGTCAAAAAAAAAAAAAATATATATATACATATATATCTATAAACGCATACACATAAGGTTGGTTCTACAGGAGTGGAAGGAGTCAGAGCCTGAGTCCTATGCCATCAAAAAGAGTGTGTTCCCAGATAAGCAATCCAATCATAGATTGGATTATTTCAACATTATAGATGATATCATATTGGATTTTGAGCTTTTTAGGTACCAGGTAGAATCTCATTGACTGGAAACATTTAAGGATAAGACTGACTACTATGAATTCAGAAGGGTTTAGGCTTAGGGAAACTAGGCTAACAGGTAGTAAGTGAAAAAAATTTATACTTCTGCTGCTGTGACAATCAGGTTTCATAATGAAAAGAGGCTGATTATTGCTATTATTCTACTTAGATCTCCCTTCCTGGTAACCAAGAGTGAATGGCTTGGTTTTATTTGGTGTCTTCTATTTTATGTTATCTCATAGACAAATATATACGGTATATATACAACAAACTTATACAGTGAAGTGTGCTTTTACATATATATATAAAGAATATCATGTAAAGAATTTTTTCATTGAGGTTGATCTTATCATTAAAGTCTAAGTCTTTCATAAATCATTTTTTAAAAGGAGCAAATGTTCCTAATTATGTCCCTAACCTGGGGATAATTTTATTTCTAATTTCATTCATCCATTGGAAGAAAATTCCTCATTCTTTTGTCCAGGGCGAGTTGTTCTTACAAAAGAGTAGATGGGACATATTATTACTCTCTCTCTCTCTTTTTTTTTTTTTTTTTGGTAGACATGGGACCGACCCATGGACCATATATCAAATTCTTTTTCGTTTGGCAATAAATTTGGGTTGTTTCCTAAATAGTGTTAGAAACAGTTGTCCAGAGTGATTTATTTCAGGATAGATTAGGTGTCTGTGCTGGAGTTTCAGAAGTCTGGGGAAGACATTACTCCTTCTCCCATCCCACTCACGGACTGTGTCCCCCTCCCCTCAGTTGCTGATGCCTCAAAGTCCTAGGTCAAGGATGAGCACATTGAGATGAACTCGTCAATACTTTTTACGTGAAAATGATCCTCGCTCCCACATAAGGCATGGCAGTGACTTCGAACTAACATTTCCAAAACCGTGTTCCATAAACTACAAGTGGCCCTCGAGATGTTATTAGGGTACCTTTTCCCTTTACCGCCCCCCGCCCAAAGTTGCTATGATGTGTTAAATTTGGGAAAGACTAGGTTTGCAAAGTTAAACCAGTTTATTTAAAATCTAGGCCTTTCATATGTGAATCTTCAAGAAATGGCTACAGTACTTATCTGCCCAGCTCAATGCGACGGCAGAATGCTTTTCTCAGTGACACCAATTATGTGTCACGGGACCCCAGTGTCCTGTGAAATGCGAATCAGGAGATGGCACTGCACACTGCCATTGGTCATTCACTCCTAGGTGTGAGCTGGCGGTGCCAGGTGCAGGTCTGAAGGAGGAGGAGGAGGGGGAGATGTCAGGGACACGGCCTTGTGTGGCAGGAAAGAGAGGAAGACATAAAAGGCTGAAGACGGATTGCAGACTTCCCACCACTGCCTGTGGCGACGGGTACCGTCCTATAGCCCGGGCCAGTGTGGACCTGTGCGAGCCACCTGTGTGCTCCAGCTGATTCACCTGGCTGTTCCTCTGTCCTCAAGGGTACATCCGCAACACAAGCAGCATCTCTCCGCGGGGATACTCGTCCAGCTCCACGCCTCAGCAGTCGAATTACAGCACCTCCAGCAACAGTATGAACGGCTACAGCAACGTCCCCATGGCCAACCTGGGCGTGCCAGGCTCACCGGGATTTCTAAACGGCTCACCCACAGGCTCCCCTTACGGAAGTAAGTGCCTCCTCCGCCCCGCCATGCTTCTCTGTCTCCAGGTTTTGCTATTCAGCTTTTGGGGGGAAAGTTGCATTCTTAGATCTTTCTAACGTGTCGGGAAGCAGCCTAATTTCCTGATGAGAAGTCCTTCCTGCCTTTCCTTCTTTTCCCTTAGCTGGACTTTGGCTCATGTGGTTACTTAAGGATTTCTAGGGAAAGGAAAGGAATGAAACGATTCTCTTCTTATAGAGAAAGAGGAAATGTAGCTTGTGTAGACACGAGTGACGAATTAAGATTCCATTTCGGTTAACAATATGTGCACCCTTCATTAGGCACCTGCAGGTGTAATATTTAATCTTACTAAGAACTTTACAAGGCCAGTAGTATCATCTCCGTGTGACAGGTGAGAAAGTTGTAGTGCACGACAGTTAACTGACTTACCCACAATCACACAGCTAGAATATAGCAGCAATTTGGGCACAGAATTGATGCCTTTGAGTTATTTTGTGTATCACACCATGCTCCTTTTTTACTTGGTGACCTGGCTCTCCCCTCCCTCCAGTACCTCTAGAGAGGTGGAAGTTGACTTCATGCAATCCTGTGATATATTGAGACAGAACCTCTTCATCTTAATCTGTGGTCTAGCAGCAAAGTCCCTGCTCTGGGAAGTTGGGAAAACTCATTCGGGTTGCTTTGGAGGCTACGCCAGGAACTTACACAATGGTCCCAGGAGCCTGAGAGAGTATGTGTTTTTCAAACCTACATAGGGAATACTTCAGGCCAGGGACAAGCTGACATGGAGAGTCTGGGTGATTGGAATATTCTTGAAATGCTAGGTCTTGTTGCAAGGTTCTGCGGCTTGCGCACCTTTCGCCCAGAGTGGTCCCCACATGCCAGGAACAAGGACTTGTCAAGGGCAGCACGTAGCTGTGTCTGCCACTGCGCAGGAAGCCACATAGCACAGAGGCTGCCTTTCACAGCCTTTGGCCCCCTGGGGGGCACCGCCCAGGAGTTATTTCTGGGTTATTTGTTCAATTCATGCACTCAATGCTATGCACTGTGATAAAGATACAGTTCCAAGTAGCAAAGGGGTAGTAGAGGTTCTTCTAGTACAACTACAATCTTGTTGCTACAAAGATACGAGTTTTGTATTGTGTCTTGTCAGTGGCCCAGATGAATTAGGCTAGAGTGGTCTAGGGAAACAAACGATTGCTTGATTTGTTTCTTTACTTGTTTTCACCTTACCCTGTTTCAAAAATGTTTTGGGGAATCATCATAGTCAAATGAGGAATGTGAATCTATAAAACAGAATCTAATAAGAAATAGATAAAAGAAAAAAGTATGTTTAGGAAAATTAGGTAAATCCAAGAGTAAACATGAATGCCATTTGATCTATTCAAGGTGGCCGTTAATTTGGTTCTGAGTTTACAAGATAGTGAAGCAAAGAGAGAAATGCTATTTGCTATAAGGTTTTATGTCCACGTGTCATTTAAGTAGCTCAGAAATGTGGATACTTCTGTTGCTGAGATCTTGGAGAAGTCGTTTCCTTGCTTACCCATGGAGAAGGTGCCCAGTGTGGTTGAAGGGGCCACATTTTTAAGAACCCCATCAGTGATGCAATGGCAAGAGATCCACTGCATAAATAATGTTACATAACACTGTCGACAATAAGATTAACTAAAAATTGCATTCTCTTTTACAACTTAAAAACCATGTCCACATCCAGAGTCCAGCCAGATCCTCACAACAAACTTGTGACATGGATAGGATAATTACCATTGTCACGTTCCCTTGTAAGAGGTGGTTATTGAATGGCTTACTCAAGGATTCACAGACAGTAAATAATAAAAATGGGACTTGAACACATGTCATCAGACTTAGAATACCAGGTTTTTAAATTATTTGATAATGAAAGAAATATTCAGTATATTTACAATGTATTATTAGGCTGAACTATATGAAATTTCCTCTATTTGACTGTTTTTGATCTACAAAAATGACAATTTCATATGGTTCAATCACACATTTTTGTATGTATTAGGTTGAACCACATGAAATAGTTGTAGGTCAAAAATGGTAAGTTAATAATACAGTATGAAGTGTAGTGGTGGGAAGGGGTTGAGGGGAGAGAGAAAAGATGAATGAAAATGCCCAGTTGGGTGTTAATTACTTAATGTTTCTTACTAGATAATTCACTGGGTAGGGAGGAACCCCTGCCCATTCTAGCAGGTGACAATTTCCTTCCACTGTCCTTTCATGGCCACCTAAACCCACTGCCACAAGAAATATAACAACACCCCAAATCTTCAAATCACCACTTAAAACAAGACAGCATACATAGAATAGGAAAAAGAAACGGGGAACACACCCTGCTCAACCGAGAGAGGGAAAGATTGGAGAGGACCTTCCCCCAGCTCCTGCTGTATCTGGTGTGATCATTCGCACCTTCGCTTTGGGAGGTAGGGTCTGAAGGAGTTGCAGACTGGGAATGGGATTCCAAACGGTGCATTCATTACAGTCAAATTCTCCTACTGAATACCCAGTGGAGTTCATTACAATAGCACCTGACCCATATTTCTAACCAGCAAAGTCTTAACTTCTCCGGAAAATATTTTTAAAAGCCCAGGGGAAAACCTTGTGTCATTTCTGTTGCTTGTGTCTGAAAACACATTCCTATGAGTTTTCATTTTATTTTTTCAATGCATCTGACATGGCTGGACCATGCCACAGAGCTATCACCTGCCAGAGACATTTAAAAAGAAATAGAGCCAAGTCTCTCGGTCAAGTTCGACTTGTATTACGGCCAATGTAGAGTATCAAAAACCTCCATCTTTACTGCTTTTGCTCTCACACTACTTCCAAAATGGCCAAACAGATGTTTTTTCAATTTTACATACAAACTTCACTTCCTGGCGGTAGCAGTGTGTGCCAAGTTCCAGCTCAGTGCAAGTTTTTTTATGGCTGAATTCTAAACCCCTGACAATAGGGGGTTATAATGAAATGCTGACAGACCCCTTAGCGCCAACAAATGCAATGGCTCAATGCAAAGGAGGATATGTGCCCGGTGAATTCCAGCTGGGACCGTGTAAGCCAATCAATCCTTGTAAGAAGAAAAGTGGTTTTTCCTTAACTCCCCATGTTCACATAGATTTCTGGGCCAGATGTGCTTGCCTTTACTTTGGCCTCTGTCCATACACAGAGATGTCCAGAGAAATTCTCAATTGGAAATATGTGTGATCAACTTTCCCAAAATGGTGTGCTCTGCCGTCCCCAAAGACGGTCTACTCAACAAGCCTGCAACACTCACGGGGGACCATGTCTTCCAAAGCAGAACAGCCACCAAGCCAATGCACAGTTTGGACAGAGTCTACACAGGCAGGAATCCAACCTGTGACCCAACCTCAAGGACTCCTACTTCAGTTACAGAGTCAGTGACAGTGCCCTGGGCTTCGATATTTTTATATCTTCAAAAATAAATAGTGAGGTACTTTCTATTATAAAATATTAAATGATTATTATAGAAAATATAGCACATATGAAAATAATGTATATATAATACATAATTATATATGAAAATAATTTTTAAAAGCATGCTCTCATTGAAAGAAACAATCTCTTTTTAACATTTTGATTGCACTTTTTAGGAAAAAAATTCCTATTACAATAGTTCACAGTCTCACGATAGACAATTTGAAAAGTGTGTGTAGGTAAAAAGAAAAGAAAAATGACGCACTCTGTTTTAATGCAGAGACAGCCATAATTAACTTTTCAAGTACAGACTTCCAAGCATGGATAGACACAGTTTGAAAACCGCAGTGTCTGCTGCGATGTACAGCTAATGGGATTCTGTGATGAGATCAGTGAAGGACAGGGTGGAAGCGGTAAAATTCCCAAAGCCATGGCCAGAAAGCTAGGCTCCGTAAAATCCTGTGCTGCAGACTTGGGTCCTAAGAATGGAGAACAAATATTAGGAATAATGCTTGCTTTCAAAGTTGACCACAATCATCAGGTTTTTCCCAGGAATTTGAGAATTTATTAGTGTCTTTTTTTGTATCAGAAGGGTTAGCAAACAACTTGATTTAAGATTTCACCACCTATAAACAAAGGGGAAAATTATCATTATTCAAAAAAGCTGGGCAGGTGAGGTGGCTCATGCTTGTAATCCTAGCACTCTGCGATGCCAAGGCAGGAGGATTGCTTGAGGTCAGGAGTTCAAGACCAGCCTGAGCAAGAGGGAGACTTCATCTCTACTAAAAATAGAAAAATTAGCCAGGTGTGCACCTGTAGTCCCAGCTACAGGTACACACCACCTGAGGCTGAGGCAGGAGGATCACTTGAGCCCAGGAGTTGGAGGTTGCAGTGAGCTATGATGATGCCCCTGCACTCTAGCCAGGGTGACAGAGTGAGATTCTGTCTCAAAAAACAAACAAACAAAAAAACCCAAAAATCTATTATGTTTATTGCTAAGGATTATTTTTATTATTTCTGTTTTGAAAAATGTAATGGCTTTTATTGGCTTCTCCTACACATTCATGGTAGAAAATTTTGATAATAGGGATAAGTAAAAGGAATAAATTTAAGGATATTCATAATCACATCAGCCAGAGATACCATCATTGAAAGTGTGGATATATAATGCATCCTTTTAGACTTTTGCTATGTGCATTTTTAAAAATATAGATGAGTTTGATGTATGTTATTATGTAATCCACTCTTCACACGAGGGGCACATATTTCCATGTGATTAAATATTAGTTTACAGTATTACAGTGTTAGTTTTAATGTTTGCATAGCATTCTATTGTACAGGCATAATATAATTTACCCTATTGTGGGTCACTTAAGTTATTTTCCAATTTTTCATTATTATAAAAATGCCCTTGGATCTATTATTTTTGGCACATTCATGATTATCTCCTTGGAATTTCTAGAGATTAAATTAGTGGGTCAAAGGATATGCACATTTTAAAATACTTTGATATATATTGCCAAAGTCCCTCCAGAGAGGTTAATTCTCCCCTCAGAAAAGAAAGAGTATGCTTCCCCGCCCCGTTAATTTTTTCTTAATCTTTATCCATTTAGTAAGTGGAAAATAACATCTTGTTACTGTTTTAATTAACATTTTATTACTAATCAGTTTGAGTGTTTCTGTATGGCTCTCTTGGACATTTTCATTTCTCTTTTTTCTGACTTTGTATGTCCTTTGTCCATTGGGGTATTTTTCTAATTAACTTATTAGCTATTGAGGATATGAACATATCTAAAGGTTTGCAAATATTTTTCTTAATTTGTCATTTGCCTTTTTGTATGTGCTACAGAAGTTTTTCATTATGTGGCAAATCTATCTTGTGAGCTTCTAGTTAGGCTTTGAGGTTGAAAGGATTATGTAAACTATACAACCTGCCTAATGTTTCTACTAGCACTTTTACAAACAACTCTTTAATCTACTTAGATTTACTTTGGTGTTTAACATAAGGAAGTGCTCTAAATTTAGTCTCCAAATGGTTAGTGTATTTTTCCATGCATTTTTTTGCCCACTAATATAAAATGTCACCTTTATTAATTCTCATTTATACCCAGGTCTGTGTCTGGACTCAGTTTTGCTCTAAAGATTTGTCTCTATTTACACTGATTTCATTGGTGTAAATTTATCAACATTTTGATATCTGTTAAATGCCCCCTTACTACTATAAAAAAACAGGTAAACATAGAAATTGTTGAAATATACAAATTAAAGTTCCTTTTAGGATTTTTATAATTGCATTACACTTTAAATTAATTTGGATGTCATCTGGCACTTTTACAAAATTTTTGTAAAACATATTTAAAATGGGCATGTGCTTATTCAATTCTGCAACAATTCTTTTATGTCACTTAGAAAAGCGTGACGTGACAACTCTTCCACGGAGAGGCAACCATTTTTGATCTAAGGAATTACACTTTATGTTTGGCATTTGTTGTCACAAAAACATT